>JAFMOD010000265.1:794021-836456 GCA_019802435.1 Corydoras maculifer
TCAGTTTTTTATTTGTAAAAAAATTGTTGATTCATGTATAACTTTCATTCCACTTCACAATTGTATACCACTTTGTGTTGGTCTTTCACATTAAATTCCAGTGAAATATATTTATGTTTGTGGTTGTAATGTGACAAAATATGGCAAAGTTCAAGGGGTATGAATACTTTTGCAACCCACTGTATATATATATATATATATATATATATATATATATATTCATTCATTCATTATTTTCCGCTTATCCTCTATTAGGGTCGCGGGGGGGTTCCCCATGCCCATCCAGGGGAGAACGTCTCGGGCGCTGGGCAGATAGACCCAGGACAGGGCGCCAATCCATCGCCGGGCACTCTATATATATATATATATATATATATATATATATATATATATATACACACACATATACATATACCACACATCCCAACGTCTGAATTACCAAATCCGTGCAAGTGACCAGCTACTCACATAATGTTCAATTTATGCGAGGAAAAAAAATAGTAGCCTAAGAGAAGGTAAATATCAATTACTTATTTCAGAGTAAACTGCATTTAATTGAACTGCATTTAATTAATATCCTTTGTGGGGTACACACATAACATTAAAGGGTGTGAATCCTTAAGTTATTCACATGGCAAATTGAATATGGGCTATAAAGGTCTCTACTTTGAATTAAAAACAGCAAAAGTACACACATATTTTGAAAAAAATAAATAAATAAATAAATTATTATATTAGCAAGTAAAGATAGAATACTAATGTTCTAGAGGCAGCATAATTTTAGTGAGAGTGTGTATGTGTGTGTTTAATGAAGTGTTTAACACAAAAAAGTCTTTGTGGGTATAAAGTCCAGTTCACTGCTGTGTGCTCAGGTATTGCAGTACACTAGGGAAACATGCATGTGTGCTTATGTGTATATTCACTGCAAATGCAAGTTCCCTGAAGGTAAGGCTTTCTGATGGTCAGAAGTGTTCTGTCAACAGCTCATACATCACATGATCATCTTTCCATTGAAGGATAAGGAGCAGGGACAGAGAGAGACACACACACACACACGCACGCACGCGCGCACACACGTGCGCACGCACACGCACACGCACACGCACACGCACACACACACACACACGCACACACACACGCACACACACACACACGCACGCACGCACGCACGCACACACGCATGCACACACGCACGCACACACGCACACATTTAACAAGAAATTTCATGGAAAAACACTATGCACTCTCTTTGAATGAACTTTTAATTTTATATATCAGATAAAACAAAATATTTTTAATTTATATAAACCCACAACATATAAAATAGCAGCAAAAGATAGCCAAAATGCAGAAGCCTTGTCAATCAGTAAGGTATTTAATCATTTTAGCAATGGCTTCATCAGTCTTTTACATTATTCTATCGGAATTTTGGCCTACTCTTCTTCACAACATTGCTCAAGTTCATCAGGTTTGTGAGTATTTGTTGATGCATGGCACCACCACAGCATTTTAATTGGGACAAGGTGGTATTTAGTGAGTGTGCTTAAAAAATCAAAGTTCTAGACTACATTTAGTTACAGTAATAATAATGTCGTTAGTATGACATCTCAAAAAATAACCTATGGAGGTGGGGGTGAGTGAGAAAGAGCACAGAAGAGTTGTAATGGCCCATGTCATACCACACAAGTTGTTCTCTCCAACCAAATGTGCTCCAATATTTACCTTAACAGACCAGCCAGCACACATGCAAAAGGAAAAACACACACACGCACACACACACCAATGTGCTATCAAAGTCACTCAACTTTGACATTAAGCTCTGATTCACATTCACATTCGCACATGCACACGCAACTGTCCAATGCGCCATCAAAGACACCCAACATTGACATCAGGCTCTGATTCTCTCTCACACACACACACACACACACGCTTTCATTCCGTAAATAAAGAGTTGTGGTAGTTCGAATGTGAGTAAGAGGAAGTCAAATGTAAGAAAGACTCCAGGAAAAATAACCAACGCTTGCTACAGACAGAATGTGACATTCAATGTGGACTTGACAACAATCATAAAAACACAAAAAGACATGCACACTCCTTTATTATACATAATGATGTGTGTGTGTATTGTATGTGTGTGGATGTAAGAACGACAGAGCGTGAGAGAGAGAGAGAGAGAGAGAGAGAGACAAAGAGCAATAAGGAGAGGTTAAGAGAACTGAACCCATTAAAGTCACCAAAACAAGAGGGAGAGGACTGTCTGGGAATACTAAATGAATGTGTGTGTGTCTGTGTGTGTTACAGCATAGAGCAGTGAGACTTGCTGCTTCAAGCAGACACATAAATAAAATAGATTATTAAAAGCTGTCAGCTAAGTCAAACATCACCGCTCTTTTTTACTTATGAACCATGTGTACTGGACTGTGTCGTCAGACACTATAAAAGTAAACTTTTATTTATACCATACAACATATACTGTATCATAAGTTCAATGTAGTACTGAGTGAGCATATTTTAGAATCACCTTTATAATTCTAAAGTATGAAGTATAGCATGCCATCATAGAGACTATAAAGTATTTTCCATAAGGTTTGTGTATGTACATACTGTGTACCTGTACTTGAAGTTAAAATCAACTAATGGCTTTAAATAATGTAAGGATCCATCATTATGACTATTAGTTGTAAATAAGCCACTTACTATAACACCATACCACCAGAACTTCACTTGCTTGTAAATTACTGTAACAGATGTGACTTTGATCCATGTTGTGGGAGGAAACCGGAGAACTCGGAGGAAACCCACGCGGACACAAGGAGAACATGGAAACTTATTCTTAGAATAACCTTTAATTGAAAGAACTGGTAACACTTGTCACTTTCAAGATCCTTCTAACTGAACTCCTCTGCCTGTAATTGTAATTTTTTTTTATAATTTTCTTTTTTCTTCTTTTTTCAGGTTTTATATTTATCTAATGTATTAGTGTATTATAACCATGGTTGGCCTTTTGCCACTCCCCCACTACACTGTTGCAAAACCGATTTGTAATGTCAATGAGTTTCATCCTTGTTAAAGTTTAATAATAATTTAACAAAATGCCAAAACATGTCACGGTAATCGAAGCAACAGTGTGGATTTAAATAGGGAACGCAAAGCCTTATTTATAAAAGAAGACATACACATACACACACATATGTACATGAAAAAGCAAGCCAGCCAGCGAGAAAGCAAGAGAGGGAGAGAGCGGTAGATATAGATATAAACACAAACAAACAAACTCACTTTTGTTGCCCACAAGTGCTATTACTGGCTGTGTCTCCGAGTCCTCGTTTGCCTTTTTCACCGCACTGTGCCAATCTTCCAGATTCTCAAAACTCTGTGAGTTGGTGATATCATACACCAGAAGGACACCCTGCATTTGTTCACACACACACACACACACACACACACACAAAATGAATTGCACACCTTCTATAATAAATCATGATGTATGTTATATCAACTGTATGAATCAGCCATATATTGGTCCTAGTTTATTAGCATATACAGTAATGATGGTGTTAGTTTTAATAATGTAAATTTCTAAGTAAAATAAAGTATTACCTAGTAAAAGACATTAGTCATTCCATCCAAATATTAATACAGCCAATATAAACTGTACCCTGTTTCAATTTAAAATGAATAGAGCTCTGGCACTAAGGTTTACTTTTATTTACCCCCCCTCCGCAGTTCCACTCCTAATCCTCTCTCTTTTTTTAACACATACACACACAGATCTCAACAAAAAAAATATACCTGAGCCCCATAAATATATTTATCCAGCATGTTTCCTCCAATTGTTTGACCACCGATGTCCCAAACCTGCAAAGTGACATTCAGGTTTCCTATAAAATAAAAACATTATGTTGAGACAGGATGGTTATGTATGATTGAGGAATGGTGATATCCAATTTTCAGTACCATACAATTAAATAAATATGTTTAAGAGCGGGCGGCACGGTGGCTTAGTGGTTAGCACGTTCGCCTCTCAGCGCTAGGGATTCCTGGTTCGAATCCCCATCTGGGTGGAGTTTCCATGCTCTCCCCGTGTCCACGTGGGTTTCCTCCGGGTTCTCCGGTTTCCTCCCACAGTTTAAGTCAATTGAATTCTCAAAAATTGCCCCATATAGAGTGTGTCTGTGTGAGTGAGTGTGTGCCCAGCGATGGATCTATCTGCTCAGCGCCCGAGACGTTCTCCCCTGGATGGGCATGGGGAACCCCACCGCAACCCTAATAAAGGATAAGCGGGAGATAATGAATGAATGAATGAATAATGAATCAATGAATGAATGAATGTTTAAAAGCATTTTCTAAAATAAAGAGAAGTATGAAACAAAGCATATTTTACACTGCATGTCTATATTACATTTTATTGTAACCTTCTGCAGTAAAACCATTTGTGATATTTGCCCAAAAGCATTTATACATTATACTACAATATACTGTAATTACTGTAGTCATGTGACAACAACATACATTTACTATAACATACCAATCAGTATTTGCATAAAAAAAATAAACAGAAATAAATTCCCTGACAAGTTAAATGTTATAAATAAACTATTCCTGTAATTCAAACTAAATATTTATTAAGAGTATGTCGGAGTGTTGGTTTTATAGGATCTTTGGATTGACAAACAGTTATGGGACAAGCTAATGTTTAAAGCAATGGAAGCATATTTGCAAATGTATGAGCTAAACACAGTACAGTGGATGATTATATAGTGGATCATACTGCTGGATGTTTAAGCAGTTAAACAGCGTGACTGTGGTGCAGGCTGTGGGTAGGTGGAGGAGATTCAGTCATCCAAAATGTTCCAGGAGACAATTAACCATAAAAAGCCTTTGCCAACTTTAACCACACATCAAACTAAGGGGAACGCTACAGGAATAATAACTTGAGCTACGCAACTGAACAAACTAAAGTTATAGAACCAAACCACTTCAAGATCAACAGCTAAAATAAATCTTGGACTTGAGGAATCAAAGCAACTTTTGATGTGAATGGCAAATGTGCACGTAAACCAAGAAATCAATAAACATTACATCATGGGGTTTTATTTTTTTTAATGTTTGAAGTTTGAGTTACTATAAAATTAATGGAATATATATATATATATATATATATATATATATATATATATATATATATATATATATATATATATATATATATATATATAGGTTTAATTACATTTACATTTGGTCATTTAGCAGACGCTTTTATCCAAAGCGACTTACAAGGTGAACACAGGGTTAATTACAACATCCCTGGAGTAATGAGGGTTAAGGGCCCTGCTCAAGGACCTGTGGTTTAATTAGCCAGAAGGAAAATCCTTGTGTGAAAAAAATTAATACAAACCATGAATCAGTAGTTTGTCTAACAGCCTTCAGTAGCAATAAACTGAAATATTTATTTTCTGTTGTTTTAGTCTCTCACATTGTTTTGGTGTAATTTTAGCCCACTCCTCTTAACAGTGTCACTTCAGTTTATTGAAGACATTTGTTTATGTGCAGCTTGTTTACATGCCGGGCGACACGGTGGCTTAGTGGTTAGCATGTTTGCCTCTCAGCACTAGACATTCCTGGTTCGAATCCCAATCTGGGTGGAGTTTCCATGTTCTCCCCATGTCCATGTGAGTTTCTCCGGTTTCCCCCCACAGTCCAAAAACATTGATCAAGTTCAAAAGAATTCTCCAAATTAACCCATGTAGAGTGTGCCTGTGTGAGTGAGTGTGTGCCCAGCAATAGATTGGCTTCCTGTCCTGGGTGTATCTGCCCAGCGCCCGAAACGTTCTGCCCTGGATGGGCATGGGGTACCCCCCTCGACCCTAGTAGAGGACAAAGTGGAAGATAATGGATGGATGGATGTTTATGCACTCTACAAATTTAGTCTTATTTGCCAAAAAAAACATTTTTACAGAAGTGTTCTGGTTCGTTTTGTGGTTTAATTTAATTTAATTGTATTTGTTGGTTTGTTTGGTTTGGGTGGGTTGAAAAAACTGATACCTGTGCAACATTCCAAATCACCCATACTTCAATATTTTACAATCATAAACATAACATGCTAAGGCATACGGGATAGAAAATCATTAAAAGTTTATTGCAATTTTTGTAAGCATTGCACAGTCTCTGACCTTAAAGGAAATTTACTGGAAAATTAACCTCAGTCACAGGCCACTTTTAAAATAAACTTTTTACATGAATATGCAAAATATAAAAACTATAAACAATATATTACATTACATACTGTATATACATATATATGTATACTCATACTTTGGGCACATAAAGTTTCTGAACCTAGACCTGAAAAATTGTAGCAACCCCAGATCATAACACTGCCTCTACAGACTTGTACAGTAGGCCTTAGGCATAATGGGTGTATTACTTTAGTCGCTTCTCTAGTGAATGGTAGCCGTTTTTGCCAGTTAGCCTTACTGGCAATAAGTGGTGGTTTTCTAAAGGCTACACAGCCAGTCAGTCCCAATAACTTAAGTATCTTATATATTGTGTGTGTGAAAATGTTCTTAATTTCATTTTTAAACAATTTTGCAAGATCCACTGTTATTTTCCAAATTTTGATTTCCCCAAATGTTTAAGTATTCACAAATTGCAATTATTTGAGGGGTTTTTTTCTACCTCATTTCTTTAATCCTTGAACTGTCTTAACCCATTTTTAGTAGTTGCAGCATTTCTTTACATGTTTTCTTTGCTAAATGAATGCCAATAATTTGACTCTTCTAAAACAAATTTACATCCTTTCCATGATCATAAGATGTATCTCTCAACATGGTTGTTTAACAAAACAGATGCTATTTACTGCATCAGTGAGGGTTAAATCACTTGTTCCCAGGTAAAACAATTACCCATGAAGTAATTATCCAAAATGAGGCTCTTACCTATTTGCTATGTTAAATTCGGATAGTGACCTTTTTTGGCCAGGCAGTATATATACATACATACATACATAATGTGTGTGTGAGATATATTCATTCATTCATTCATTATCTCCCGCTTATCCTCTATTAGGGTCGCGGTGGGGTTCCCCATGCCCATCCAGGGAAGAACGTCTCGGGCGCTGGGCAGATAGACCCAGGACAGGGCGCCAATCCATCGCTGGGCACACACTCACTCACACAGACACACTCTATATGGGGCAATTTTGAGAATTCAATTAACTTGATCCATGTTTTTGGACTGTGGGAGTAAACCGGAGAACCCGGAGGAAACCCACGCAAACACAGGGAGAACATGGAAACTCCACCCAGATGGGGATCGAACCGGGAATCCCCAGCGCTGAGAGGCAAACGTGCTAACCACTAAGCCACCGTGCCGCCGTGTGTGAGATATATATATATATATATTTAAATAAATAAACAAAATAATCACAGAAGATACTGTAATTTGTAATTAATGATAATAAAAATTATGTTATTTTACAAAGTAAACCAAAATATACATAATTTAAAAGTAAAAAAAACCTGGAAAATTCAGAGGAACTAACCCATGCTAAAAGATAAGTGATACATTTGTATAATAATATAAGAATCCCTAAGCTACAGATTTAATTGAGTACTTACAGTATATAAACTACTTTAGGTGTAATTCAATATTCTTTAATAAAAAATAAAATAAATTCAAATGGTCAGCCACATACAAGTCAAACCAACAATCCTAAAAAAGCTAAAGGAGCTGTTGTGTTCTCTGCCAAACTAACCAGTGAAGAAAAATTTATGTGGTGTTAAGAAAATTACGTTTATTCAAATATAAAGCATAGAGAGTAGAAAGCTACAGTAAAATACTATTGGAAAGGTGTGTGTGTATACAGGCAATATAGTATTAAAATTGTACTAATTTAAAATATATTTTTTTATATATAGTCTCCTCTAGCAAGGCCATTCATTAGTCGTTTTCTTTTTTGAATTTAAGATAAAACAATACATTAAAAAAAGTTTCAGCTTTTATTTCTTGGTTCACAAGTTAATGTTACACATAACATGAAATATAAAATACTTTGTTTCAGACTACCCAATTTTTTTTCTGTTCAAGGTTATAGCCTTGATTTTTACATGTGGAGACTGTATGTGTAGTTAATGATAAGTCAACATGAAGACCGTAGATTTGTCTATGGAAAAAAGCAAGCCATTTTGAGGCTACCACATTTTGAACAGGCTCATTAATCTTCATTGATGAAGAACATTTAAAATATTTTGTCTGCCAATTTCCAGAAAAATCTATCCAAAGTAAACATAAAAATTGTAGCAAGACAATAATTTAAAACTCACTACCAGCTTAACAATACAATTTATAAGGGAGAAAAATGGAATGTTTAAAACGGTTCAAGTCAATCATCGGATTTCGACTGAATGAACTTCACAATATGAGGAGAAGGTTGAAGTCCTTCCACCTTAAAACAAACAGCACAAGTAAAAGATGTCACAGTAAACATCATAAACTTTACACAAAGAAATTAACCAAAATTTGGTGATGTGAGTGAATAACAGGTTTAATACAGTTAGAAAAATGTCACAAATAGAACTCCAGATATTGTCATTTAACTTAATTTACTTTAGTACTGCTTTAAGTATTCTTGCTTCCTCAAAAATTGTGGTCTGGTACAAAATGTACGAAAATGTTTTTTTTTTTTTTTTTTTTTTTTTATTAAATGTAAAAACAACAGAAGCTAAAATGCTCTAAACTTTATCATTTTCATTTGATAATTTCTGATTCTCTCTCTCTCTTTCACACACGCACACGCACGCACACGCACGCACACGCACGCACACGCACACACAAGCAGACAAGAAGGCAGAAGCACACGCAGACACACACACGCAGACACACACATACGCAGACACACACGTACGCAGACACACACGCACGCAGACACACACGCACGCAGACACACGGACACACACGCGGACAGACACACACACGCGGACAGACACACACACAGACAGACAGACACACACACACAGACAGACAGACACACACACACACACACACACCCCCCCCCCCCCCCCCCCCCCCCCCCCCCCCCCCCCCCCCCCCCCCCCCCCCCCCCCCCCCCCCCCCCCCCCCCCCCCCCCCCCCCCCCCCCCCCCCCCTCATACTGTCTGCATCAATTTATAAGGTTAGGTTTTCAGAAAGCAGCTATAAACATGGGATACCACAAAAACTCCATAAACATTTAAAATAAATAAAGACTTTCATACACTAGACATAACTGTATTGAAAGGTCTGTATGCATAATACCCAAATATGTTATGGTGTAAAACAATATACGTCAATATATATCGATATTACTAGTTTTACATGTACAAATTTTGTACAAACAAAAAAGTTTTTGTATTGTTTTGTAAAGTTTTGTAATAGCAACTAACCTATACACATATACTGTCACAACATTTAAAACAATCCCTTTGTTTTTATATTCTTTGTGTATATTTTCTAATTATCAGCTCTATTTATGGCTTGCTATCACACTAAAAAAGACAGTACAAATTTCTATTATTGCAATTTATTAAAAGAAATTTTAAAAAGTCTCTTATCTAGATGCATGTGGCATTTCTGCATTTAAAACTTCAATAACAAAAATCACCCTGATGCAACAATTCAATACAATAGGTGGAGGAATTAAGCACATAATTTGTAACCAATTCAAAAATATTTCATTTACATCTATACAGATTGTCCATAATCCTAGGTCCTCTTATATGCACTTTCCTTGGAAGCATATGGTAAGTGGTATAATAGAATTGCCAACGCATGTCAAAACATAGAGGTGAACCTAATGCTAGGTACTATAATGTGATGTTGGTGTGTTTTGTGGATATGAGTGGAACAAACAGAGCACTGCTGCAGGACTTTTTAAACACTGTTCACTCAGTGTAGATTTAAGCCTGGAAAATGAGCTGGTCATTCCATTCTTAAAAGCCTACCACCTTGTTCTTCTCTTCTAAGGTTGTACTGACATAAGCGTTGAGTCATTGTCCTGCTGTAATAAAAATCCCTGACCAACTGCAATACTTCTAGAAAATACATTACTAGAGAGTAGTATCGTAATGAGCTTTAAAATGCAGAGTGAGGTAAAAATGCAGCTGACCCTGCTCTGGATCATTAACACTTTGCCTAACCACCATATATATATATATATATATATATATATATATATATATATATATATATATATATATATATATATATATCCTGTAGATATATATGTGTGTGCGTAAAACTATGTAGACCTAAAACCAATGGTATCCTGTGTTCCAAATTGAATAAAAGCCCTTGTGCCTATACCATAACACACTTGCAAAGTGCACTTGTTGGTCAGGAAAAGTGTTAATGATCCAGAGAAGGATCGACTGCATTTTTACCTCCCTCGGCTCAGGTTGAGTAAATGAGAGGAGAACAAGTGAGCAAATGTTTGTATGTGTGTCACCTGGTAGTGTGATTCTCTTGAGGAAAAAATCAAGCCCTATCGTCTGTTTGTACTGCTTCCCAAAAGCCTCTTGAGCAAAACGAGTGGCGAGTGATGTCTGAAAAAGAAACATGCAGAATAATGGGAGAGTATAAAAGTAGGACAGAATAACAAGTATAAATATGTTCATTTTATATGCAATGTAGAAAGTTCTTTATTGTTATACTTTGATAAATATGTTCAAAAATAAGTAGCTTAACATATTACATTTTATTTAGCTACAACAAAAAAAATTTTTTATATTAACACATTAAATGCAGATCATTATTTACAACTGATTTATTTGCATAAAAGTCACAAAAATTTAAATACTGTGTTGTGTTTCACTGGCTAATGTGGTAAGCAAAAGGATACTCCCTTTACTCTAGTGCACTCCAACAATAACACATTTTAAAGCGCACTCCACTGTTGGTGTTGCTATTGGAACACACTGTCACGCTGGTCACTTTGGTTCTTTTGCCAAAAAGCTAAATAAAAACCTGAAGCAGTCCTTCCCACGCTGAGTGTGTGTGTGTGTGTGTGTGTGTGTGTGTGTGTGTGTGTGTGTGTGTGTGTGTGTGTGTGTAAGAGTGAGAGAGTGAGAGTGAGAGAGAGAGAGAGAGAGAGATGACTGAAGGCGTATCATAATTCTGTGTTGCTCTATTTGTGCATGAAAAGTGTGTGTGCAAGTGGTTATTATGGAAATATGACCTCAATTTTGAATGACAGCTTGTTAATTCAGAATATCAGAACCTATTAGGAACACAGCTGTGAGTGTGTGTACACACCCGACACACAGTACATAACTCAAAATGCCACGGATACACATATATGTGTACAGCAGTCCATGGGAAAAGGCAGAGTTGCTCAATGGTTGCTCAGTGAGAAGCAAAGTGCCGTCACGGTTAGAAGGTTCTGTGTTTCATTTCCAAATGGCAAAGGTAGCCTTGGATCTTTCTGTGTGGAGTCTGTATGTTCTCTGTGTTTTAATGTGTGGGTTTCCTCCCACAGTCCGAAGACATGCATGTCAGGTCAATAAAAGATACTAAATTGCCCAATGTGTTTATTACAGATGCAGTAAATATCTCTTGTTGGCCAATTCAATTTAGAAGATCAATTTGGCAGCATATACAAAAGAATTCTTTAATAATGCATTTCCCCTTTATATATTTTTCTACTGTAGGCCTGAAATCCAGAATACTCCAGAAAAAAAATGTTTTTCTGTTTTTAATGTGGATAAAGTAAAGACAATAAATTTCCTGTCTGGTGGGGTCTGACTCATAATATGATTTATCTCTATTTACCAACACGTTGTGGACATATAGCTTTGGTGAATAGCTGGATGCATCAAATAAAATGCAAACAAGTGGTTTGGGTCCATGCAGTAGTTATTTAATCAAAGGGAAACTAATGATGGGCACTGTGCAAGCCTTGTGTGTCACCTAAGGATGGTGCGACTGTTTCGAATAATTTTTCCAGTTGTACACCTCCTTATTTTTGTGACTGACTTCATTGTTTTGCAATTACAGACTGTAGTACATTGGTTTTATTTTTATTTGTTAGTGCTGTATTTTCTTTTAAGCACTTCAATGACACTGCTGGGATAAGAATAATGCACCAATCAAATAATACCTTCTCTGAACAGAGAAAAGAAAGTAAAACAGTGTGTACTGTAGAGCACATACAGATGGACCACAGTCTGTTATTTTAGAACTACAAAGTCTATCTTTATGGTAAGTGGAACTGATAACATGAACAATAACACATACACAAAACACAAGCACACACGCACACACTTAGGCTGCAGTTTTTGCAATTACTTTTATATTTAATTAATGTAGTAATAAAGTAATAAGTAATATAGTAAACTATTTTACAAGTAAAATGGTAATAAAACTATTTTGCCTATTGTACTTGCACACAGAGGAATTTGTCCTCCACTTTTTACTCATCCATGCAGTTGAACACACATATATACACACTGGTGAAGTGAGCACATGTGCCCAGAGTGGTGGGCAGCCTTGTACATGGTGCCCGGGGAGCATTTGATATTAGGTGCCTTGCCCACTTTAGTAATAGTACTTGCTGGGACCAGGAATCAAACCGTTGACCAGGTAGCAAGGCTGGTTCCTTAACCACAAGCCCATGACTGCCCCATGTGCAATTCCACTTAGAAAATGTAGATAATCAACATTTAATAACAATTTATGTGTAGAGCCAAATGGCCCACACATGGGAACTAAAACCCAGCTTTCATTTTGAAGCATTGTTGTTTATTTATGTTGTTTTAAGGCGAGGCCCAAAAAATAATTGGAATTCACAGAAGCCACCAGACCTTTGTGTATGTAAGTATGTGGCTATCAATAACCATGTGTAGGCCATTTCTGTATGGGTCAACACTATTTTCCTAGTGTTGAAGCCATGGAGTTGAACCAAGTACACACAAGCCCAGCTCCGAGGTTTGGCATAACAACATGTTCACACAGAGCACTTACAGTGCAGTAACACAATCCCTTCATGTGAACCCGAACACAAAAGTATTTTACATTTAGTGTAAAAGACCAATTAAGGCCACATTTCCTGTGCTCATTACTGTTTTCAGTCTAAACTCTTGAATAAATAAGTTAATTTATAATTATTCACACTTGAAACTACAACTTAATGTTTATAATATCCTTTTAATGAGAATAGTTAATACTTACATGAGAAATGTGTTACAATCAAATAACTAAATACATTTATGTTTCAAGTGTCTAAACTTTACTGTACAGATTTAAAAAGGCAGCTTATCCAAAATCATGTACACTCATTTAATGTTGATAAACAATCTAATTAGTGACTTCATGGCTCTCATGGATCATGAATTAAGCATATATACAATAAGCAATCCCCACTGCAGAAACAGAATCACATTGATATATCAGATGATAGCACCTTTGTATTAAACATTTAGTCTCCTAAAGGTTCATTTATTCATTCACTATCTTTCGCTTAATCCTCTACTAGGATCACAGGGGGGTTCCCCATGCCCATCCAGGGGAGAACATTTCAGGCAATGGACAGATACACCCAGGACAGGGTGCCAATCTGTTCAAGTTCAAGTTATTTATTTGTATAGCGCTTTTTACAACAGTACATTGTCACAAAGCAGCTTTACAGAATGAAAAGCCTTTAAACCCCCAAAGAGCAAGCCGAAGCGACAGTGGCAAGAGAAAACTCCCTTTTATGCTATTGCTGGGCACACTCACTCACACAGACATTGTAAGATTTATCACAAGATTCACTGTCTTTTTCAAATGTAACTAAATTGTCTGTATTTTACGTAGTGACAACTTTAATGTAATGTTCAATGTAAACCTTTATTTTCATATAACACATATTAGTAAAAAGGATGAATGTAAAGACATTTTAACATTTACCGCCTACTTCTTAGTGATTGGTAATAAAGTTAGATTGACGGCTTTGTGCTAAACAAAAATTGATAGAACTACAGCTGATAAAGTGAGTTCAGAATCTTATCGAGATGAGATTTTTACAACCGCTGGGGATCCAGGTTTGAATCCTGATCTGGCTGGAGTTTCCATGTTCTCCCCGTGGGTATCCTTCAGATTCTCCGGTTTCCTTCCAGTCCAAAAACATGGATTTAAAGTGAATTGGATGCTCTAAATTGCCCCTATATAGTGTGAGTTTACACGTGTGTGCTAAGCAAAAGATCGGCGCCTTGTCCTTGGTGTATCTGACCAGCGCCCCAAATGTTCTCTCCTGAATTTGCATGGGGTACTTCCTGTGGCCCCAGTAGAGGATTAAGTAGAAAATAAGAGTTGGATAGATTTTTACAACTTTTATTATGCAAGATTACCATAAATGTATTCAAATTAATGTAATTAGAATGTTCACATAAAACATTTATTTGCACTCTGACCTAAGTACAGAAAAGATCCAAGGTAGCAGTAGAGCTCTGTCTATTATCCCCACATGCACACACACACACATCACATAATAGGTTTATACAGATAGGTGTCAGATTGTAACACTGCCTTATCTTTGATAAAAATAGCTTTTAGTTCTGTAATCCATTCACCACTACTTATGTCTGCTACTGATCCACTGCAATTGAGTAGCTCTCTGGCACAGAACAGGTGTGTATGGGGTGTATGTGTAAAGAGAGCGAGAGAGAGAGAGAGAGAGAGCCAGAGAGAGAGAGAGCGAGAGAGCGAGCGAGAGCGAGAGAGCGAGAGAGAGAGCGAGAGAGAGAGCGAGAGAGAGAGCGAGAGAGAGAGCGAGAGAGAGAGCGAGAGAGAGAGCGAGAGAGCAGGAGAAAGAAAGAGAGAAGGGAATCAAATTAAACTAAATTATTTTATTCATTTATTATATACAGTACTGTACAGAAGTTTTAGGCAGGTGTTAAGAAATGCTGAAAACTAAGAATGCTTTCAAAAATTGAAGTTTTAATAGTATATTTTCATCAATTAACAAAATGCAGTGAATGAACAGAAGAGAAATGTAATTCAAATCAATATTTGTTGTGACCACCCTTTGCCTTCAAAACATCAGAATTGAAGCATCAATTCTTCTAGGTACACTTGCACACAGTTTTTGAAGGAACTCGGACTGAAGCTTCCCCCATCAAGTCAATTGCTTTTTTCAGACTACATTACACTCCTTATTAGCAAAGATTTTTTTAAAACATGTGGTGGCACAATACTATTTCTATTTTTTCTATTTATGCAAAATCTATTGTTTGCATTAATTGCAAAAGTTGATATCAATATCCCTGGCACAATGATGGTTAAGGGTCTTGCCAAAGGGGTTAAGGACCTTGCTCAAGAAACCACATTGGTAACGTCAGTAAACCTGGGATTTGAACCAACAACTTTCAGATTGATAGCCCAGATTGGATTGTGCTCCAGTCTCTGGGATTTTTTAAAACTGACCCTTGTTGATGTAATCATTAATAATTCATTTATGACCTTTGTTTAAATAGCATCAATAAATATATCCTGGCAGGAACAAGTAGTACTAAGTGATACAATCAAATAACAAGTTAAGAATCTTCAATTTACCCCTAGCATGTTTTTAAAATTTGAAAAGAAAAAGAATTTGCAGCAAATCCTTGCAAGATGAGGACCTTTCAGTATTCGAACCTGGGATCATTATACTGTCCATTTTTTTATTGTGCTGACCATTTAATGTGGCAATTAAAAATATATATGCTCATGTGTTTTTCACCAAAATATTCCATAAATAATTTCTATAACTAGGATTACTTACATTTCCAGCCCATCAATCAAGTAAGAACAGTCTTTAGTAATCAATATATTACATAAACTGAATTTTAAAAAATGTGATGTTTTATTTTGCTGTTATTAAAATGATAGTCATTAATACTGCTGCCATTCATAAGACTGAAAAATAAGCACTGCTCTCAGTAACCACTCGCTGCTAAACTGACAATAACCCTGTGCAATAACTATTCAATTATTATGTGTGCAATACATTTTTGCTGAAAAATCTGTTATTTCAACTACTTTATAAGTCATATGTACATACTTTTAGCAATGCAATCTGTTGTCTTTTATATATTTTTGTTCTATTCTTCCCTATGTATATGTCATGTACATATTGAGCAATGTATTTTATTTTGTATATAGTGATTTCTGTTTTTATTATATATTTTTTCTGTTTTGAAGTACATCTCTTCTTTTCTCTTCTCTTTCCCATTTCCTGTCACTGGTGTTGCTGAGAATGTGAATAAAGCCTTATCTTATTGGCTTTATTGGCTTACCTTATCTTATATATATTTTTATAATTAAAAGATACTTTAGCAGAATAACATTTTAATTAAAATAAAAGCCTTCGCAGCAGGCTATATATTTTTTTAACTATACCACATTAACAAACCAAAATAGCATTGCATCAAAATTGAACATCGTCATCTTTATTCTTTTTATGAAGGCAAAATAAAAAAAAACTTCACTGATGAAACCAATAGATTCAACTATTGACTGAGCTTTATTAACACAGTATAATACTGTAGCCCCATCATTGTTACTTTGATTAGAACATTTAGAGCTTGTTTTGGTAGATTTCTGCATTAGTTCACCACCAGTTCATCTTTAGTATTAAACTGCACTGTAATGCATGATGTGGAGAAACGAGAGTCAGTAATG
Organism: Corydoras maculifer; assembly: GCA_019802435.1. Taxonomy (NCBI): domain Eukaryota; kingdom Metazoa; phylum Chordata; class Actinopteri; order Siluriformes; family Callichthyidae; genus Corydoras; species Corydoras maculifer. The sequence goes on from JAFMOD010000265.1 coordinate 810,696, forward strand.
GGTGTTGTGGAACTGCACCCTGTAATGAAGGTGGCAGAGATGTGGACACTTAAACTACTCTTCATCATGGATGATGATGGTCACCAACTGAATATCATCATTGTGAAGCCAGAGGAGCACATTCAGTTACAAGCTACTCTCACTGAGCTGCTCTACCTCAGGTTTTTTAATATCTTCTAGCTTAGGTGAAAAGGACAAATAAGGGCAAATATGATTTTTTTTACGATCACTTCACATTACCTCCTTACTGGACACTACACCCAGGACAGAGCGTCAATCGATCGCCAGGCACACTCACTCCACCGAGAGCGAGAGACAGACACAGACACAGACGCACAGACACAGACGCACAGACACCCAGTAACACACACAGTAACACACACAGTAACACACACACACATTAACACACACACACACATTAACACACACACACACATTAACACACACACACACACACACACACACACACACACAGTAACAGTAACACTAACACACACACACACACACACACACACACACACACACACACTATATGGGGCAATTTAGAGCATTAAACTTACCTCTACTTTAGTTGGTCATATTGCTTTACTGCCCTCAAACTGTGATAGGCTTAACTGCTTTTGTCACTTTCCTTATTTGTAATATTTGTATTATTATTTGCAGTATTATTATCTATATATAATAATATTATTATTCATACAATACCTTATAAATATATATTATTAATATAATAATATTAATGCTGTATGCAATATTTACATTACTGTACGATTACTTTTTTTTGCTACTGGATGCTCAATTTAAAGATGAATAAAGTATTCTATCCATCTATCTATCTCTTAGCATTTAGCATCCAAACCAAAGCTGCAGTAAATCCGTTCTCACCTTTCCCGAAGCTCCGTCTCCAATTAAGACCATTTTTAACTGCCGCTCCTGGCTTTCGTCTTCCGAATCGGACATGTTTGGGTTCGAACTATATAAGAACAAAACAAACCCGTTTTAGAATCAATAAAAATCAATAAGCATCAGTGCAGCAAAGATGGTTAGCAGGTCTGTGCTAAACAACCCCCGCCATGTTTCCTCGCGCCGCGCAAACCACTGAGAGGACACCTCGAATCGCAAAAAGGACCAAAAGCTCACTTTTTTAATATTTACAAACATTTTACAAATAAAATATGTTCATATATCTTTAATACATACTTTAATATTTCGTTGAGTACATAGTGTGAACAGTCGGTCTCGTTCACAATGTTTGGTTCAAAATTCACCCCCGTATAAGAAAAGTGGTTTGGCCCTTAACGCTTTAAAATCGCCAAGGAAACCATGGCGCGCGCGCGAGAGAGAGAGAGAGAGCGAGTGAGAGATTGTAAATCAAGTTATTTTTTTAGTTTGTGCAACACAAATGTAGTGTTTGTAAAGTTATGCTTATAAAGCTTCCAAATTGATAATTTGAAATTAAATTGAGAGTGATATTTTTATTGTTTTTAAATCATGTTTTTGATTTTTGTAGTTTTATCTTTGTTTTTGTTTTGTTTCATACCCCAGCTTTGGCCAATACAAATATTATGTGTGTCATGCTTATAAGTTTTTTTTTTTTTAATTATTTTTATTTTTTTAAGCCAGAAAGAGAGAGAGAGAGAGCAAATTCATGAACTTTATCTCTTCACTCATGAACATTCAGACCTAGATTAAGATCCAAATAAAAAGCAGTGAAAGCACATTATGTAGGAAGCTTAGATTTACAATAGGTTTAAGATTTACTTGAACTTGTGACAAGATGAAGAAAGCTTAATGAAGAGGTTAAAGAGGTGCATATCTATTTATCCATAACCATCCATTATCTTCCACTTTATCCTATATTGGGGTCGCGGGAGGGGGGGGTGTTCCCGATGCCCATCCAGGGGAGAACGTTTCGGGCGCTGGGCAGATACACCCAGGACAGGGTGCCAATCTATCACTGGGCACACACTGACTCACACAGACACACTCTATATGGGGCAATTTGGATAACTCAGTTGACTTGATCCATGTTTTTGGACTGTGGGAGGAAACCAGAGAACCTGGAGGAAACCCACGCGGACACGGGGAGGACATTGGGATTCGAACCCAGATTGGGATTCGAACCGGGAATCCCTAGTGCTAGAGGCGAACGTGCTAACCACTAAGCCACCATGCTGCCCTTCTATCCGTAACCATGGACATAAAACATTACAGCAACAACAACAACAAAAATACTACTACTACTATTACTACTGCCACTACTTATAATAATAATAATAATAATAATAATAATAATAATAATAATAATAATAATAATAATAATAACAACAACAACAACAAAAACTGTAAACAATGTTTATTCTTTAATTTTGTCCACGTGATTTCGTACACCTTATTTTTGTGACTGAGTTCATTGTTTTACAATAACAGACTGTAGTACATTGTTTTATGTTTTATTTGTTAGTGCATGCTGTAGTTTCACAACACGGTAGCTTAGTCGTTAGCACGTTCGCCTCTCAACACTAGGGATTCCCGGTTCGAATTCCAATCTGGATGGAGTCTTCATGTCCTTGTGGGTTTCCTCCAGGTTCTCTCGTTTCCTCCCACAGTCCAAAAACATGGACGAAGGTGAATTGAATTATCCAAATTGTGTGTGTTTGTGTGTGTGGGTCTGTGTGAGTGATGGTGCTCAGCTATATATTGGCGCCCTGTCCTGGGTGTATCTGCCCAGTGCCCAAAATGTTCTCCCCCCCCCCCCCCGCGACATATTTATATATATATTTTTCTAATTTGGATACCATATGTTATCCACTAATCTATTCCTATTATGCTGATAATGATTTTATAATTCACATACACCACATGTTTAACCTTAATAGGTTATTTGCTTACTTAGTCATGTAACCCTGGTTCAGTGCATGCAAATATTATAATCAAATACAAATCAAAAAGAGTCAGGTAAATTTAGCCTGTATCATTTTAATTTGTGAATTATGAATTTAAAATCTAAATAATTTTGTTCAAAGCCTCATTTCTATTTGTGTTTTAATAAGTGCCTCTTCTTTTTACATTCAGATTTTTTCCTCGACTGCTACAGGCCCAAGAGAGGTCAAAACAGGTGAGGTTAAAAGTAATGGATAGTCTGCTGGGGAGTGTTGTGCCTTCTCTCTCAGTGTTTGATAAAACATGTAAATAAATGAGCTGTCAACATTTTGTGTAAAATTACCACATTCAGCCTTTTCAGGCAAAGCATTTTAGACAGCATTCATTTATTCATTCATTATCACCCGCTTTATCCTCTATTAGGGTCGCGGTGGGGTTTCCCATGCCCATCCAGGGGAGAACGTCTCGGGCGCTGGGCAGATAGACCCAGGACAGGGCGCCAATCCATCGCTGGGCACACACTCACTCACACAGACACACTCTATATGGGGCAATTTTTGAGAATTCAATTAACTTGATCCATGTTTTTGGACTGTGGGAGGAAACCGGAGAACCCGGAGGAAACCCACGCAGACACGGGGAGAACATGGAAACTCCACCCAGATGGGGATTCGAACCCCCCCCCCCCCCCCCCCCCCCCCCCCCCCCCCCCCCCCCCCCCCCCCCCCCCCCCCCCCCCCCCCCCCCCCCCCCCCCCCCCCCCCCCCCCCCCCCCCCCTATTTTAGACAGCAATATAATAATAATAATAATAATAATAATAATAATAATAATAATAATAATAATAATAATAATAATAATAATACAATGAAAAGGTAGAAAAGGAAGACGAATATTGTATTTATCTCTGATAAAAAAAAATCGCCAGGGCAATATATCGTAATTAACCAAATTTAGTCTTAATTAATAGTTTATTGAAAAAAAAACTACAAATAATCGATTATAAACGATTATACAGGTCGGTTACATATAAAGTTTTTTTTATATTTCAAACACAACCTACGTAAACATATCATGCAGAGAAAAAAAGTGATTGTCTATAATGTAAAATGTAAAAAAATATGACTTATTAAGACAAAACCCAGAGCCACATTTAAAAGTCCGATCTCTTTATAATACCCTTGATCTATAATGGAGCTTTTAAAAAAGGCAGGTTAACCAGGGCCATTTTTTTTCTGATGTAGAAGAAAAAGTAGAAGTGTAATTGAATTAGAGATGAGAGGTTAAATTGGTCACAGGTGCGGAGACGCTCGGGATTAAAAATGCCTGCTTGAGCTAAACGATCATTTTCTCCGTTATTACAGCGGGAAACCTGATCCCATTCAACACGCACTGACTGCATTGGTCTGATTAACTGCTATTTCGCCCGTCACAGCAACGCTATTAGCGCTTATACAGAAATAGTATTTGACGTTCCCAATCTCAGCAAAAATATACAGACGCTCTAAGAAAAAGGCAGGAGGAGATATAATTGATTTATTACATAAAACACATAAACATTAACGACACAGCCATGTCAGAAATATGACAGCATGACAACAACTATGTCAACAACAACAATAATAATAATAATAATAATGATAATAATAATAATAAAAATATTAATAATAATAATAATAATAATAATAATAGAGGTGGCTTAGTGGTTAGCACGTTCGCCTCTCAGCGCTAGGGATTCCCGGTTCCAATCCCCATCTGGGTGGAGTTTCCATGTTCTCCCCGTGTCCGCGTGGGTTTCCTCCAGGTTCTCCGGTTTCCTCCCACAATCCAAAAACATGAATCAAGTCAATTGAATTCCCCAAATTGCCCCATATAGAGTTTGTCTGTGTGAGTGAGTGTGTGCCCAGCGATGGATTGGCACCCTGTCCTGGGTCTATCTGCCCGAGACGTTCTCCCCTGGATGGGCATGGGGAACCCCACCGCGACCCTAATAGAGGATAAAGCGGAAGATAATGAATGAATGAATGAATGAATAATAGAATAGACTTCATTTATTGTTCCTATACACGAGTACAATGAGATTAAAAGCTACTCCTTTGCAGTGCACTAAAGTAAAATAAAAACTAAGTTTGTTATATACATGTCATTGGTAATCCCAGTGATAATGATAAAGGAATAAATTGCTGTATAAAAGTATACGGAATTGCATATTTGTAAACAATAATGTTGATAATATTACATATTTTATTGTAGTAAACAATATTATCAAATATATGTAATATTAATCTTTGCACAGTGGGTGGGTAACAATATTAGCAGTACTGGAATTGACATATTACACATTAAGTTGTCAGTGAAGAAAAAAAAAGAAAAAAATTGCGCAGTAGCCTAATAATAATAATAATAATAATAATAATAATAATAATAATAATAATAATAATAATGTTAATGATAATGATAATAATAATAATAAGAGGAAAATATATATAATTAAGCAATGCAACCTCCATAAATTCATATAAATTTGTAAAATTACTAAAATATTTCAATGTGTACAATGAGTTTTTCATATTTAAAGCTTTATTTATTTATATATTTGTTTATCTGTACAGCTACAGTATGTATCAAATTTCCTAGGATATGAAATAATCTGTAGCAGGCCTATATATTCAGATATTTAGATAATGATTATTTAAACGTGACAAAAATAAGCAAACTTTAAGCTTGCTGCAGTCAATCTGTGCTGTTTTTAGGCGGTACAGGTGAAGTTGAGGTGTCACCTACCTAATAAATCCAGTGAAAGGGGTATATGAGATAGATTGTGGGGGGTATTATTTTTGTGTCAATAGCATGTGAAGTATAACACTGAAGTTCCATCTGTGAGTCATTTTCAGACAGCTTAAATCTCTCTTTTTTCTCACTTTTTTGCGCAGACGCACACACACACACATACACACACACACACATAGAGAGAGAGAGAGAGCGAGAGAGAGAGAGAGAGAGAGAGAGAGAGAAACATAAGCACACACATGCACATACATACATACATACTCAACAGAAACTTTAGGCATGTCAGTTTTCTTCTTTTCCCTCTTTTACTCAGTTCAATGTGTTTCCCGGAAAGTTTAACCATCATGGCTTACTTGTACTTATTTATAGGGGGTAAATTTTAAAGGAAAGCAAATTTGAGGCCCTTTACAACTGCATCATATGTTTTTTAGTATAATGTCAGCACTGGCAATGAAAGGAATAAAAACATTCTGTTCAATTTGATAGTTTTGAATTTTATTTATTTGATATTGACATTAAGAAATATATGTAGGCTCACAATAAACTCTTTTTTGCTTTATGGAATGTTTTTTTGAGGATCTAAATTACTGGACAACTGCATAAGATCCCATACAGAATACAAAATTATATCACATGTAAGATGTAATTTTACTTTATAAAATGTATTAAATGTATTAAAGATAATCTACGAAGCCTTTCAAAATCTCTGGTCGGTATTCAGGCTCCTGTTTGTTAGTGGCTCAATTAAAATAAGCTTACTGAATTATTACAAGTGGTGAGAGATGGGTTCTAAATTGGCCATTTCCATTGTTTCCTTTGAAATTGTGGTTACAAAACATAGTTCAGTATAGTGTGGTTAAATTGTTTATGTACTGAAATGTGAGGTTTCAATATTTCTCCATGCTAAAATGTTGTATTGTAATCTACTCATTATATTCTCAGAAATATGCCAAAAAAAAGACACACCACAAAAGGTATCTAAAACAAAAATCCAAACATGATGGCATTTGGTAAAAACATAATTACACATATGGTAGCAAAACACTAGATTAAGGTATCTATGCTTCTGGAATTATATTTGAAGAGTTTATATGGAACTATAGGAAGCAGATTCATTTGAATTGTTAAGTATTCTTACAATGTAATATTGTTGGCAATGAAGATTCTTCCTGAAGAAAAAAAAATATATATATATTTTTTCTTGCCACTCTTGCTTTGGCTTGGTCCTTGGGGGTTCAGTCTCATACCATTTTAAAGTTGTTTTGTAACAATGTACTGTTGTAAAACACTATATAAATAAACAATTTGAACTTACTTTAATTTTATTGAATTATATCAAATTGTCATAGTTTTCATGTATTACACTGTATTACACTGCAAATTTCATGTAAATTATAATGGTACATTAAATTTGTAAGTTGCGAACTCCCCTTGCACTTTATTTTGAATATTTGTACACAGTCTACTACTCTATAGATTATAGACTATAATCTAAAATAAGTTAATAATAAGGCAATCGTAGAACAAATGCATGCAGATACAGTTCAGTGACGGTTAATGTTTACATCACCATCAAATTGAAAAAAAAAATGTTCAGTGATCGTGATGTTTGTAAGTTATGTACCATCAGTTGAATTGTGAACCATAACATTTTGTATGAAATAACAAAAATTTTGTAATCTGCAAATTAAAATTCTAATTTGTAAACTACAAGTGCAAGATTAATAGAACCATGATAATATAAGCAAACTTTATGGTTCCAGTCAAAACTCTAACTGCAGCATTTTAAGTAATTCGTAGTTTAAGTAATGATTTATTCGAAGATTAGTCAGAAATGTATAACAAGAATCCAACCTTAAGGTTCCAAAAATGTGAATTACGATTTCTAAATGCTGCAGGGAGTGTGTATTGCTTAAAAGGTTAAGAGGGTAAAAGGTGGAAAATTGCAATTCTAACAATATTCCTAATGTGCTTAGTGAAAGAAAAATCAGAATCAACCATGACACCAAAATGATTTACAGATGTTCTGGGTTAAATCCAGTTGTCTATTTCATTAATTCCACATAACATATGTATATATGTTTTATGCATATGTACAGTTTATGCAAATAGAAAATCAACAAAGTTGTTTAGTCATCTGTTCCTCTCTTCCCCTTAGTCCCCCATTGTTCTCTAATAGCTAGAACCACCACAGAGCAGGTATTATTTGGATAGTGGCTCCTTTATGCACTGCATGCAGTGACATTTATGTGACATTTATGTGTAATGTGTTAGTGTGACAGTGGGTGTTGAGATAGTATATATACGGCATTAAAATATATATATAATTGGCAACAGTTATTGTTGTCTTTTGAAAAAAGAAACTACGGCATTAAGATGGCAATCCGTCATATTCAGACCATACTAATAATGGCAGGCGACACGTTGATTATTTATTGCACATAACGCCAAAACACAAAACATTGACACAAAACATTAAGGCTTGAAATAAAGCCGCTTTAGCGTATTCTTGGTGGTTGTAAAAACTATATAAATAACAAAGAGTCCAGAAAAGTAAGTATGCAATCTGGGTGGAGTTTCCTTGTTCCTTGTATCTGCGTGGGTTTCCTACAGGTTCTCCGGTTTCCGCCCCCCCAGTCCAAAAACATGGATCAAGGTCAATTGAATTCTCCAAATTGCCCCTTATATAGTGTGTTTGTGTGTGTCTGCGTGAGTGAGTTTGTGTCCAGTGATGCATTGGCACCCTGTCTTGTGTATCTGCCCAGCGCCTGAAATGTTCTCCCCCGGATGGGTACGTGGACCCCCCCCTCTCCCCGCAACCCTAGTACAGGATAAAGTGGAAGATGATGGATGGATGGATGGATGGATGGATGGATATTAAGTATAAAACAGATAGGGCTCCTCTGAACTGTTAGATTCACATCCCTCTACACCATCTTTGTGAGATTTAGATCTAAACTTTGACTTAGCTTTTCAATAACATTTACTCTTCCTTTCTTTATTTATGCTTTAGTAGTATATATTGTGTGCTGAAGGCCATGGTCTTGCTGACCCATGTTCTCTTCAGATGCAATTTCACAATTTACAGGTGTAATTAAAAAATGTATTGTTCCATCAACGTTAGCTATTCTGGTCCAGATACAACAAACAGGCTAAAATCCCATAAAATATCACTTATAAACATACTACCACCACTGTGTTTCACAGACAGGATTCTTTTTTAATGCTGGAATGCAGTTTTATTCTGTCTTCACATACATTGCCTCTTGTATAAATCCTAAAAAATTATATTTTGGTCTCATCTGTTTATAAAACATTGTTTCAATAACAAACTAGCTTGTGCATGTGACCTTTACAGCAAATTGCAAATGGTCAACTATACTCTTTTTGAAAATATTTGCAGTCCCTTTCAAAGAGCTTATTAATGATGACACTTACTTTATACCTGTAAAAGTTTTTATAGTTATGAGCACTTATAAAGTAATTTTTAGGAAAATCATTTGTTAAACACAAACATGATAAGGCTTTGTGTTACTGGTCTCTATAATTAGTTGATAAACATTTAAAATATATAAATTATAATGCATTATGCCACTTTGTGTTATAAAGCCTTATGTCATGTTCTTTTAACACTTTATGTGTGCGATTATGTACATCTATAGACATTTAAAAAGGCTTATGACAATTATTATAAAGCAGTATGAAGAATTTATATAGCTTTATGAATGTAATAATAATGCATTATGAATACCAGATTTAGCTGAAGTGTTACCAAAATCCGTATTAATACCCAGGTTATTTTTGGTGGTGGGTTTTTGATGGTTTTTTTTGTATTTAGCTTTTTCTAATCATATTTTTTTCTAATCCCTCTCCAAGCCATAAAATACAGTGTAATGATCAATCAAGAAAGTTGACTGTGTCTTATGAGTGATGTCGAGAGTTTTAGAGTGAGAGGGAGAGTCATTATGATCCTGAAGAGCAGGTTTATTAGGCTATTGTGATTGTGTTACCAAAATCTGATTTGTTCATGTGATAATACACTTCCACAAATGTGGTGAGGATCAGCCCTGCATAGATCCCTGCTTTTGAAATTAAACAGGACATCCACTCACACCTAATGTCATTACATTAATTGAAAACACCTGAAACTGTTAAATTTTTACTGTAAAATTTTACAGTTAAATTATCTGCTCATGTTTGACAGTTGTTCTGCTTACTGAAATGTAATGTTGAATAATTTTCTAATAATTATTATATTATACTAATTATATTTTAAATAAATTACTTTTAACTTTTATATATATTCTTAGAGTTATTTGTTCATGTTTCTCTAATATAAGGACTTTTTAGTTTTAGGTCATATTTGTGTGTGTGTGTGTGTGTGTGTGTGTGTGTGTGTGTGTGTGTGTGTGTGTGTGTGTGTGTGTGTGTGTGTGTGTGTACACAAAAGATTTTGCATGTCAAATGGCACTTATACTTTTGTTTTCAAAAGTACAAATAAAGTGGAGTTTCATTCATTTATTCATTATCTCCCGCTTATTCTCTATTAGGGTCACGGTGGGGTTCCCCATGCCCATTCAGGGGAGAACGTCTCGGGCGCTGGGCAGATAGACCCAGGACAGGGCGCCAATACATCGCTGGGCACACACTCACTCACACAGACACACTCTATATGGGGCAATTTTGAGAATTCAATTAACTTGATCCATGTTTTTGGACTGTGGGAGGAAACGGGAGAACCCGGAGGAAACCTACACAGACACAAATTTGTTATTCATGTAAAATAGAAACTTAAAGTATGTTTCTACTTTAGATAAAGAAGAATGAAAAATTTGTCCATACACCAATCTACAGTATGTGAAAATAAATTAATATATTTTGTACAGTATATTTACTTGTTGTTAACTTCTTGGAACGTACAAAAGAACCAACAAAATTTTATATTTTATAGTATGTATTCATAAAAACAAGAAACAAAATGGAAGTGCAATTATTTTGGCAGGAAAGACATCAGGGATGATAAAATTCTAGCCATAGACTTGAGTGCTGATATACCCATGTAGAGTTACATTAAATCATTTAATAAGGCAGTACAGGGACTTTAAATCACATTAACACTCTTTAAACTGAAAATGTAGAACACTCACAGGACCATAAAAATAATGCACTAGGCATGTGGTGGCCCATTCATCACCCTGACACACACCTTTAAATTCCCTTAGCCTCATGACACCATTAAAGTCCATTATCCCACTGTGCATAGTGCAAATGAACCTGCACATATATAATATTACATCTATATTTTTAATGGCTTAAAGATTGTTAAAATGTATAAGATGTAACAACTAGATTGAACAATTAAGGATTTCTTCTTTATTATTATTATTATTAGTAGTAGTAGTAGTAGTAGTAGTAGTAGTACTAGTAGTAGAAGTAATAATTAGTAGTTATTATATATATATATATATATATATATATATATATATATATATATATATATATATATATATACAGTATATATATAATTAAAATTGTATATTGTAGATTTAACTTTTTTATAGTAATAGTAAAGTAAAGATTATATAGTAAAGATTTAATGATTTTTATAGGAATGGTGCTATATACATTTAATTTGTACTCATTAAAATTTAATAAAGACATTACACAGGATAAATAAATAATAAAATCCAAATTAATAATACAAATAATAATAATACAAATAATAATAATACAAATAATAATAATAATAATAATAATCATAATAATAATAATAATAATAATAATAATAATAATAATAATAATAATAGTAATAATAATAATAATAATAATAATAATAATAGGTGCCTAGCGGTGAAGTTTGTATCTGCCCAACACCATTAAGCCCCCCCCCCCCCCGTAACCCTAGTCCCTAGTATATTATGATAATGAGATGAGAATAACAAATTTTTTAAAAAAGATTGTACATGATGCAAATAAAATGCATCTCATTTAGGAATATCAAAAAATATAAAAACTCACTAAGCAACACTGTGGTTATGTAATTTAAATGTTTTTAATTAATTCATTTCACTTTGTACTCACACAATGACAATAAACATCGACAGTATGTACACACCCAGCTCAATTTGCCTTCTCTGGATTAGTAAACCAGAGCACTAATGTAAGAGTCTTACACATTGAGGTCTTACTGACAGACACACACACACACACACACACACACACACAGACAGACAAGGATAAAAAGAAAAAGAGGGAAAGAAAGGGAGAGGGGGAGTGAAAAAGAGAGAGAGTGAGTGAGAGAGAGAAAGAGAGAAAGAAAGAGAGAGAGAGAGAAGAGAGAGAGAGACGTGTTTGTGTTAATGCAGGAATTCATTCACAGACCAGAAGTGCTGGAATCTTACAGACATTTTCAAAATCACACATTCTTTTATCTATCTAGTGCACTAAAGTTTTGAAGTTTTGTAGTCCATTTTGTTCTGGATGAAAGCATAGTAAACAGTGATCTCATGAAAATCCCACAATGCATTTGAAAGTTCTTAGGCAGAATTATTTGCTTCTTTGTCAAACCAACAAACTCAACAATAAAAACGTGTATGCCCATAAAGGTCCTTCAGGTCAAATTGTACACATGTAATAACAATTAACAATTCAGTGAACCCTGGATGATAAGTGTAGCCAAATGTATAGGGCAGAATATGCAAAATAAGAATCTACAGAAAAAGTCTCCATAAAGGATGAACAAGTTTAAAGAGCATTACCTGAAGCCCCTGTAAAAATATATGAAGGTTCTGCAGTATCAACCTCTAAAAGAGGTCAAGTGTGATGTTTTGTATATTTGTAAATATAGACCACATGAAATGAAATGTGTGTTAGTGTTCACCAAAAATACAAATATGTAACTTACTGAGACATTTCAGAAAGAGTGCTGGTTAAACAGGGTGCTGTATGTAATCCTGTGTCCTTGACCTTAAGTCACCTTGGATAAAAGCATCTGCTATATGACCAAATGAATGAAATCATCCCGTTTGGGTGGGCATGGTAGTTCATTTGTTTGGGTGTTTGGCTATCAATCTGAAGGTTTATGACTTCAAATCCCAGGTCCACTAAAGTTACCAATGTGGGTCCTTAAGCAAGACACTTAACCCTAATGCTGTAGCCAACCCTGTGCTTGCTTTGTAAGTCACTTTGGATAAAAGCGTCTGCTAAATGACCAAATGGAAATGTAATGTAAATGTGATGAAAGTTTGCAAAAATTGGATTGAAACGAATGTCCCACATACATTCAGAAAAAATACATCAATAATAATATTATTAATAGCAATTATATCATAATAATAATATGAACAAAAAGGCCAGCATTAGATTGTGGCCTTTTTCTTTACCAGAACAGTTTAAATTTTTTGTCTCTCACTTCATTTTGTAGTTAACATTTTCAAATCCACTGCATTCACACAGTGCTGCCTCTGCAGCCTTTCATAACTGGGATGCAGCGCACGTCGACGCTGAGAGGGTCCAGTTGGGTGCGCAGTATGCGTGTGGGTGATAATAGTAGCAGTATGAGGAAGATGAGGTGGAGGACGGTGGTGGTTGGAGAGCGAGCAGCGGTGGGGGGCGCAGTAGTAGCACTTCTCCGGGGGCGTACTGCCGGCGGTCGTCACGCACCAGCACTTTCACGGCCACGCGCTTGGCGGCCGGGAGCAGCAGCTCGGCGGCGGCGGCGGCGGCAGAAGCGGCGCTGCTCGCGGCCATCTGGCGTCTCTTGGTTTTATAGCGCCGATTCTGAAACCAGATCTTCACCTGAGTCTCGGTCAGCTTCAAAGACGCCGCCAGGTCCGCGCGCTCCGGGCCGCTGAGGTAGCGCTGGTGGCTGAAGCGCCGCTCGAGCTCAAACACCTGCGCGTGCGAGAAGGCCGCACGGGAGCGCTTCTTCCGCTGTTTACTGACGCCGCCGCTCTGCTCTGCTGCCTTCTCATCGGGATTATTACAATCTGTCGCAAAACAAAATTCATTTCCCATTTATTAATTCATTTCTGAATGTAGCAACCACTAGCAGCAAGACACAGTTATAATGCAACCATACAATAATTTTGTCATTATACAAATAATGATAAAAAAGTAGTAATTAGGCTTATTAGTATGAACGGTGCTGTAATTACCCATTAAGGATGAATGACTACCGTATTATTTAATGTGCACAATAAATAAGCTTTGAAATATGCACAGGGAAACACCTTTATATTGATATTAATAGTGTTTATATTATTTTAAATCTAGTATGTTGCAGATAGCATGACTATATTTTGAGACGCTCTCCCCTGGATGGGCATGAGGAACCCCACCGCAGAGGATAAGCGGATGAATGAATGAATGAATATATATATATATATATATATATATATATATATATATATATATATATATATATATATATATATATATATATATATATATATATATATAGTTGTTTATCTGTACATCTACAGTATGTAACAAATTTCCTAGGATGTTAAATAAACTGTGACTTATTAGATAAACGTGACAAATGGTCAAATATGTGTGTGTGTGTGTGTGTGTGTGTGTCGTAATGCAGATGATCTAAAGTGACCATAGTGCCAAAAAAGCAAAGTCAAGTTCATTTGTCCTTCTACCAGCCCCACAGATAGAGTTAAAGAGCCGAATATCACTTGGAACAAAAGATAATCTGTATAAAAATAAGCTATTTGCAACATATTTTGTTTAAAATAATGTAAACAATATATAAATAAATATAAAAGTGTTTTCCTGCTTAACTACTTTAATACTTTGATTGTATCATCTATTATAATTAATTTGGCCTTGCATCTATATTATCTTTATAAACATATCACAGGAATTAAATATTTGTATGAACGTTAATATTTCTGGATCCTGTTAAAATTCCATAAATCCATAAGCCTGTTTAAGTTTAATGGTTAAAAGACTTAAGATGATTACAAGGCAAGGTTAAGAACTTAAGTCAGGTTTGGCCTGTTGCCATATGAAACAATACTGCATCCTACTGTTTAAACGTATTTCAACTTTAAATGTTTTCATGATTTACAATTATATTTAATTTAAGACGTTCGTAAAGATGAGGTTCTAATTGTACTACTCAAGGGCACTTCGTTTGCTGTATGTCCTTTAATGGATTTTATATTTCGTTTTTAACTTTAAACGGACAGATAGGTCGACGTTATTACTGAATTAGTCTTTCGTATTTATTTTGCATAAAAAGTAAAAAAAAAAAACGATCTTTCCAGCATGCTTAAATATGTGAAGTGACACGGCGGAAAAACAGTGTTTGCCTTACGTTAAAACATAAGTGGTTGTGCGTTTGTTTTCTTTGATGTCATTATTGAATTAAAAAGATAGTAAATTGCACATTTTAAATTATTTTATTTATAGTAGTACACGTCATTGTGATCAATGATCTCGGGAATTGCAGAGCCGCTCAGTGTCCTTATGTAAATCAGATATGTTACAGATTCTGCTGTTTAAAGAATTAAAATGTATTCGTGTAAAATGTATAGGCTACTTTAAAAAGAGGTCTAAGTGATCGATGGTACATTTACCCTCTAATGGCTTTAAAACAGCTCACACACAACCTTAACAACATAACAGTTTAAATGCAATATGATAACTTTCGTTTGAGTTTGAAACTACAATATTTTTACCCGAGCTAATATAATAATACTGACACGTGCCAGACGTTACCAACTAATGAATTAACACGGACCTGCTTACATAGAGGTTAAAAGGTTTATCCTGTTTGCTAAATAGCTTTTTGGCTTATAAATTGTTTCCTGCACTATTTTTTATTGTGTACAAATAATATCTATATATAGGTTTTGTATTAAATCAGCGTTAATTTGTTTTTAGGAAAATAACACGCGAATAATCAATGCTAGGTCTCCAACTTGAATTGCAGAACTATTTCATTTCCATGAGATGAATATTAGGTAAATATAACGTGCACGACACAGAAAAAAAGTTATTCATATCTATGTGACCATGTCAGATTAGTCCTAATCCCAGACTAAATAAACCTGTATTATGGAAGCAATCAATTCTGTCTAAATTACTGTCTTAAAGACGAGAAGGTGGCCTCTTGAAATGTTTTTGTTTGCCTACAGTGAAAACGAAAACTTTAATATAATATGTCAATAATTTTAATAATTCATAATAATATAATACCCCCGATTCCGAGAACGAAGTTTCCTTTTAAATTTTAAGTGATTTTTAACAAAAGATGTTTCTGAAATTAATTTCACTCAACAGGGATTTGAGTATTTAAACAGAGTGAAGGATGTCTTTTGCGGCAGTGGAAAGAATTTAGGATGTACCGCTTTAACAGTGGTACTAACACATGCTGTCGATGTTTTTGTAACTTAGTAATAGGCTATATGCAGGGTTCAGAACTGATTCTTTGTTTAAACAGAGAGTCTTGAACCGTATTGGCACGTGTGTTTGTCCTAAATTGTTTTCGGTTTGTATGGTATAAATAGTAAAAAAATTATTTTCTTCGAGGTTATTCCAGTTTTGAAAACCAGGGCAAGAAATGGCATAGGCCTATAACAGAGCAAGATGAATAGGCCTATTAATGAATCGGTCTCACACAGCCATCGAGAGAAGAAATCATTTCCTCATTCATAAAATTCCTTTTCCTCGTTTCAAAAACCGAGTTTGCTCCTGTTACAGAGTTTTTTTTTTCTTCTATTTTTTGAAATTGCTGTTCTTTTAGTTAATATAAGCTTTAGTCAAAGCTGCTGCTCGTTTGAATTTAATATTCTCTGAAGTTTTCTAACATAGTAGCTATTACTTAAAAAAAAAAAACTTGTTAGGTTACTGTACTATGTAATTAGGTTATTCTTAATATGGTTTATTTGGATTTGATCGTTGTAATTGTCAACAATAGGTCGTGGCAGCTTTATTTTTGCATCAGTGTTGTGAATTAGAAGCTAAAAACATTGTAGAAGTTTGTTGTGTTTGTGTAGTTCATCATTTAGTTCGTCCATTAAATTGTGACTTTTTATAGGTCTATTTGCATATTATAGGCTTGTATGAAATCCGAGTTGCAGATCGTTAAAAGCAGAAAAAATTGGTATGGTGTCAATAAAACATTGCTTCTTTGAACGACGTCATAATACTTAGCAAGATAAATGTACACACAGGAATACCACATACGCTTCGTTTTGTAAATAAAATAACACAAAAGCATAGTTACACGTAGACTGATTATTTATGTGCACGTACAGTTCGGACACTGATTTAAAGATTTAAATTGATGAGTTGACACGTCGTTAGGAACGAACGAGTTTCTACCAATATTTTCCTCTTGGGAGTAAAGTTGTAATTAATCGCACATGACAGTACGCTTCTACTTTTATAAATAGCCAAAATTATAATGTTTTAAATAGCCTAAGTTCTCTTATAAATAGCCTAAATTATAAAGGTGTCATTAATCTTACATGACACTATGTTTGTACCCTATAAATATCCCAAATTCTAATGAAGTTGAATTTATGAAACTAAATAAATGTGCACGTTGATTAGAGATGCACAGATTTTCCTATGAGACTGGGATTATTCTTTAGCTGATGGGACGTTTGGGCAGTGTGCGTCTCTTACCGGACACGCTGGTGGAGAGCTCGCAGTCGCTCAGCGTCCTCTCGGCGGTGAACTCGCGCTCCGCCTCGTCCTGAAAGCGTTCCTCCGGCGTGGAGACATGCACAACTGCGTCGCCTTTAGTCCCGTGCTCGTCCTCCAGCATCTGCTGGTTATTGTCCTCGCTGAGCCCCGAGTCCGAGTCGTAACTCTTGAGATGCACCGCCGACACCCGGCTGCGCTCCCTGTCCCTGTCCCGGTCCCGGTCCCGCTCCCGCTCCCAGTCCGCGTCCGTCTCCTGCTGCCCGCGCGCCACCCCGAGGCCCCGCTCGTCCACCTGGCGCGGCGCTCGACCAAAAAGTTTCCAACAGGCGTTTTTCGCGAAGCACATGTCCAGTCCCTTCAGGCTGGCGCTTTCCCTCTCGTCCTCCTCGTAGTCGCCTTCGTCCTCGGTGTGTTTCTTGTTCAAAATGGCTTGAATGGAGAACGGCATCAAGGCGCCGGTGCTGCGCACAGCCATCGTGCGCGTTGAAATGGGAAGGCGAACGATTAAAGCTGGAACCCAAGAGCAATCCACCTCGCTGCTTGGCCTGCACTCATCCGGACCACTCGCATTTCGGTCCACGTCGCTCCAGCGCCGGACTCCGACACACACTGACAGAGTGCGATCACACACGTGCACGCACGCACGCACACACACACGCACACACACACTCACACACACACCACTCCCCACGCCCAAGTCTGCGTCAGCCCGCGCGCTCACCTGCAACTGACATCACAAACCCCCAATACCGAGCCCGTTTTCCATTGGTTAGAAAGGCAAAGCAGTGAACTGACGATTGGGCGAAGGTCGACCAAACCTTAAATGTACCTGCACCCATCTACTTGCCTGCGTTAAGGAGAGTGTGGAGTGGCCATGGTCACTGGTGACCCAGCACCCGTACAAAAAGTTAACACCAGGCACACACACATTTGCATAGCCAAACTCGGCTGCCTCCTTATTTACAACCACCATGCCCTCTGTCTCCCTCAAAGGTGTCAGAGATGGTCTTAAGGCTATAGGCGACCAAATAACCCTCCACTGTGTCCTTGTCTTCGCGTCAGCAT
The DNA here is from genome assembly GCA_019802435.1 of Corydoras maculifer. NCBI lineage: Eukaryota > Metazoa > Chordata > Actinopteri > Siluriformes > Callichthyidae > Corydoras > Corydoras maculifer. The sequence goes on from JAFMOD010000265.1 coordinate 829,099, forward strand.
GTGCTTAGGATACCATGACATTCCCTTTTTATCCATGTCATTTCATCCCACACTTCTACAAGCGTTCTCAATTGAATTTTTATTTCAAGCTGGAAATCTGTCTGAAACAATTCGATTATTGACAGCTAATTGGGTGGACTTCTATTTAAGCCCTGGGACGCAGTTGTAAGGGAAGGCTCTGGAAATGACATCAGCTTGCGCTCAGGATAACTTCACATTCCCTTTTTATCTGTAGTGATTTCCGTCACACACTTCTACAAACTTTCTCTTATAGGGGGTTTTATCTAAAGCAGACAATTTGCCATTTGAAACAATTCGATTATTTACAGCTGATTATTTGACTTCTTTTTAAGCTCTGGCACGCAGTTGTATGGGAAGTCTCTGGAAATGCCCTGGTTCTGAAATAGGACAAATAATTATCAATACACGTCGAATTGGAGAATGATGAATATGCCTGGAGGGACAGGGTCACCTTTTTGTCAGCGCTCTTCAAAATTAGCCATGGGGAATGGAAAAGCGTGCGCTCATGCATTGAAAGATTCAAATGCAGACGTGTTTACCTCCTTGCCAAGGTGTTGCTTGTCAGAGCCTATGCAAACTTACTTTCACACATTGTTGCTTGTACTTATACCCAGTGCAGGGTGTCTGCATTCGCAGAAAAACGAGAGCGACATTTGCACCATCCCCCATTTTTTTAAACTAATGAACAAAATGTGACCCGTAACGAATTGACACATGATAATATTACGTCGACAATCAGGCTACTGTCTTAATTGACTTTTTCTGCACATCAAAACATTAATTAATAGAAAATATTAAATATTTCGCAAGAACTTCCCTATTTTTGTGCGACTTCTCATCCATATATAGACACTATACATTTCTATATAGAACTTCCCTATTTTTGTGCGACTCATCCATATATACACACTATACATATCTATATACGTATTAGACTCTTTATGGTGATACAGCATTGCCTATAATATATAGTACAATTTAACATCTATATTGTTTTCAAATGGTTCGCCAAAAATTACAGCAAAAAAAATAGTTTCATAAATATTTGCGCGGGAATTAAGAACTTTTTATTCTTTATATTCGAAGCATGCACTATAGCTCACTAATAAACTTTTTAAACAAATTATAGTGAGCTATAAAATAAGAACACCGAAAATACTTTTGGAAAAACACGCATTTGCATATTGAGAGCTTCAGTCTTCCAGTGCACTTCATATTTAAGAAACTTGGCCATTTCGCCTGAGGCCAAAACGCAAATAGCATCTCGGTTTGGTAATTTGCGTGTTCCCTCAGGTAGGTGTGACATTGAAACCGAAAGTGTGTGTATGTCCTTCTCAACCTTTTAAGGCACCTACACCAGCGAAAGTGTATCAATAACAGAAATAAGCAAATCTGTGGGTGCATAAATTTGGCTATATTCATCGATCACTATAAAACAAGCGTTGTAAACCATATCAGATTACATTAAATCGCGTTAATTGAAAATATAATTTATAGAAGCCCATTTTAATTGCAGATGCAGATTCGTAGCTATTTTAAACGATACCGTTTACTGTTATTACAAAATGTATATGCATGTCGGTCACCTAAATGTATCATTCTGAAGGCAGATTTTTGGTTTTTATTAAGTGTTAGAGGTAAAGATTGTCTACCAACGTACCCTTCTTAAATCGTATGCCAAATTATTTATGTAGACATTGCTGTAGGAGGTAAAATCCCATTTCACAATGAACAATAATAAACAGTTTATACAGTAAAAGGTCAGGTTATTAACAAGCTTTTGCTAATTAAAAAAAAACTGCATTTAAAAACGTGCTAATAATGTAGAACGTTTTAAACAGAACCAACGAATTTGAACCCGTTAAACAAATCCGTGTATTTTAAAATTCTAATACTAAGATAATTCTTGTCAACCCACAGTGTCCTTCTGAAATGCATCTGTGCAGGAGGAGTGTACTGATACTAATCCCTCAAATAAAAACACAGCATTTTGGATGGATGTAACACAATGTCGAAAAACATACATAAACTGAATTTAAAAATGTATACATCAGACAGAATAAATATTTAATTTGAATTCGGTTTGTTCTGATTTTGAGACTGTATTTCGCTATTAAACGTGACACTTCGCTTACGTCTTGGCTGTTAACGTAAAAGACTGTTTTAAATCTGTATTTGTTGTAAAAGTTGTGGAAAACGTGTTTACAATATTAGTGCAACGTTACGAAATATTAAATAATAGGCTACACTCGAAAACGCAAGTGGTCACTTGGTCAGTCTACTGACATTTACACATTCAAACGTATAAGACTTTTAAAAATATTGTTCAGTGCTTACAGTGCACAAAATGTTTTCGTAATCGCATAATAATTATGTTAAAATGGCCTACAGCTATCTGTTATTTTAAATTGCTGTGATTGCTGATTTTTGCAGACAGACCCAAAATGTTTAGGTCTATAAAGTATTTCATATCGAAGACGTTGACACTAAAGCACGAAACAAAATGTTTAAAAGCTGGATTTCTTCGGCAGTATTAAAGCTGAACTGAGGTCTATTAAAGGATAAAAATAGTCGTGTGCGTCGCTCTTATTTCCCGCCTTTATTCTGGAAAGTTAACGTTCTATTCGCCCGTTTACAAAACTACACCAGGAAAGAACATAGTTAGTAAAGAGGTGAGTAAATAATTAAAGTAAATAATTTATATTTAAATGGCCCTATTAGCAAAAAGTAGGATTCTGGAAATATGGCTCCAATTCTAAAATAAAAAGTGCTGAATCAATGGATATTTTCAGTAATAAGAACAAGCAAACCATCAAATACAATTATTTCGGTAAATTTAACAATACTAATAACAATAAATTGTATTAATATACATAATAATAATAATAATAATAATAATAATAGAAGCACTTCCTATTGCCATCCCACGTTCCTACACTAGACACTTAACGCTATAAACTGCTATAGACAACCTCACATTTCACAAGCTACAAAGTGACAGTCACTTTACCAAACTTCACACTATCACTGTATTTCAAGATGTTCTCCACTGTAACTCCACAAATTTGTGTATATATATATTTGTGTGTATATTAATAATATTCTAGCTATTGTATTTTTTTTCTAATTGCCTCACGAAAAGCAACTCAATACTTTTACCCAACTTATAATTATATCAACTTGATGGCTGGGGTTAGAACACAGGGACAGAAGCCATGGAGTATTGGGGGTTAAGGGCCTTGCTGAAGGGACCACATTGCTAACGTCAGTGAACATAGGGTTGGAATCCTCAAAATCCTGATTAATAGCCCAACACACTCACCACTGAGCCACCATACCGAAAAGCAATAGATGTCGTGCAAATGGCACATAAACACGAATAATAATATTATGAACGTATTTTGTCGACGTGCCAACGCACGACAATAACGTGCAGGTGGTAAGAGGTTACAGTCTGAGCAATGAAGGTGTTAACTAAATTAAATCTTGTACCCTCTGTTTAAATCGTCTTTTAAATAATGTGTACAATTTCAAACACTTACATTTACGACGTCTTTAAACGCAACCACTGACCGACTGAAATCAAACCATAAGAAAACAATTGATTTGTCTTACATACATCTCGTTGGCTACAAAAAAATGTCAGTTTACGCAAACTGAACAACTGTTCTTTTGAACAAGTCGATTGTGAGAGATTCTACACAAATAAAGCTCTATCTCCATCTAGTGGACACCTTTCAGAAGTTCTCACTCACGTTTGTGACGAAATACCTTGGAGCAGGGGGTCTCAAAGTACACTTTAGTTCACAGGCCGAACGAATAAACATTTATTGAGCACACTAAAAGTAAATGTTGTGAGAACATTCATTCACTCATTCATTATCTCCCACTTATTTTACCTCTAATAGGGTCGCGGTGGGGTTCCCCATGCCCATCCAGGGGAGAACGTTTCGGGCGCTGGGCAGATAGACCCTGGGCGCCAATCCATCGCTGGGCACACACTCACTCACACACACTCTATATGGGGATTTTTGGATTCAATTGACTTGATCCATGTTTTTTGGACTGTGGGAGGAAACCGGAGAATCCGGAGGAAACCCACACGGACATGGGGAGTACATGCAAACATGCAAACTCCACCTAGATGGGGATTCGAACCGGGAAGGCAAACGTGCTAACCACTAAGCCACCGTGCCATAATAATGGATCATGTAAAATGATCTTGTGGCCTGGATATAATTGTTTTACAAGCCAGATATGGCCTCGAGTATGAGCTTGAGATTTTCAGAGCCTCAAGTAAAAAAAGATTTTAATATTACTGTCTTCAAACACATACAGTATATTACTTCTGCAGCAAGTATGAAATATGCACTTAATGTCCACTTTAACAGGTTCTTTATACACATATGCATGATTAGTCTCAATGATTAGTTATCCAATTACAGATTATTGCCCATCTGCTTTTCTGCATACGTTGTTAGTACTCTGTTCTTAAATGTTTAGAATCATTACAGGATCACGGAGTAGGGAATTATTTGGGTGATAAGGAAATACCAGAAAGGCAGTTTCACTGATATGAGTATTTATTTTTTTAACATCTTTGAGTTACTGTTGGTGTTTTGCATGCAGCACCCTGTGATAAACAATGAAGAATAAGACAGTGACTAAGATAATCCAGCAACTATATGAACTAATGTCTCAGATTTATTATCTAAAATGTGAAGCGATGAGGTAAATGTGGAGCACAATTGAATTAAAACAAATTTTAAAAATCCAGTAAATCTCCATGGTAACTGCTTGTAATTTGGAAAATCCCATGTGGGATTGCACTTTGGCAGTTTACATGTTCTTCCTGTATTAATGTTTGTTTTTTATAGGAGCTTTAATTCCCTCCCACAATTGGAAATTAAAAATGAGTTTGAGACATTAAATTATCCTTGATTAAAATGTTTGTGGAAAAGTTTGTGTCTAATTTTCTCCCTAAAAGCACAGAGAGAAGTTCTTGTGCCCCTGAAGTCCTTAAAGTAGTGTTATTAAAATCAGCAGTCCAACATCATTACCTTGATAAATCACTGTTTAGGACAGAAATGATATTTCTAATTAAATAATTAAAATAATTATTTAATATTATAAATAATTTTGTTGTAAGTATAAAAAAATTGAAAAAAACTCTGAACTAATAATTAAAAGAGAACTGTTTAAAGAAATAGTAGTTTATATTTGGTAACATTATTAATTCTGTGGAAGAACAAGTGTTAATTTGGGCCCTTATTTAGTAGGGTCTGAACTTTGTGGGTTAGAATCCTAGGTCCACTAGGATTAAAAAATTAACCCTCTGGGTCCCTGAGCAAGACCCTTAACCCTCATTGCTCTAGGGATGCTGTGGTCAACCCTGTGCTCACTTTGCATAAAAGCTATTTGTAAGGAAATTCTGATATTATATATATATATATATATATATATATATATATATATATATATATATATATATATATATATATGCTGCTTAAATAAATACACTTAAAGATGCATACTTAAAGAAGTAGGAACTGCTGTTCAAATGGATCAAGGAAAAGCCTAAAAGATCTAAAATATTCAGTGATTTTCTAAGATTAAAAAAGTTTTTATTCAAGGCAAATTACAAGGAAAAAAAAGAACATCCCACAAAGTCCTCTTGTTGAAAAAGACATCCAGAAATGTTTTAAATTTGCCAAGAAACACATCGGCCCAAAGAGAAATGGTCCAATAGTTGTGGAGTGATGAAAACACAATTGTTCTTTTGGGGGTTATAGTGGTTGCAAACAGTATGTCAGACGAGCCTGAGCACTTTAAACCACAGCACACTGTGAAGACAGTAAAGCATGGTGAGGTAAAAATCATGATGGATGGTTCTCATACGATGGTGTTTGACCTATTTATGACATCAAGTGATCATGTATCAGTATAAATATATCAGAATGCTTGAGAGCAAGATGAATAACATTTCAAGGACTACAGGATCTCTGAATTTAGTAAAATAAATAAATAAATAAATAAATAAAAAGGTAACACAGCCCTGAAGTGATTGCAGGACAGAGTTCCAGACTCTGAGCAGCAGAAAAAAAAAAAAAAAAAAAAAGAGCTGCCACTCAGTAAAAAGAGTTCTGTTCATGAGACTTCAAGTGCTCATATAAAAAAATAAAAAAAGAGAGCAAGAGGGACAGTAAAGTAAGGAGCTTAAAATTGGTGCAAGTCCATGAAATGTCTAATAATGTATATTCAACAAGATGATACTGCCATATTGTCAAGCCAAGGAAGAATGGGGGTGATCATTTTTCAGGTTGGTGAAAAAGGCCAGAAAACTGGGCACTCCATGAGGAACTGAACCAATGGAGCACTTGTTTCTAATGGCAATAAATTGTTGAGTGAATGTAAGCTTTGATTGGAACCATCCTAGAGTAAAGCCAGTAATGTCTTTGGTTGAAAATCTTAAGATAAGTAGGTCATCAGTAGGCTACAAGTAAGCTTAAGTACAAGGACAAAAAGTAGACCTGCATTAGTAAATAAATGTACATTATTTATTATACTTACTAAAGCAGTCTGTCTTAGTACTATGAAAGGTACAAAATACAAACTGATTAGGGTTATATAGATCATTGGTTCTATTAAAAAAATAAAATAAAATAAAGTGCTGTGGCAAAAACGTTTCTTATTACAATTCTAAGAATGGCAGACATCCAGGTTTTAGGTCTGTTCTGTATACTGTAACGGTTTGAACTTTTAGAACATAACAGATAGAACCCGTGAATTGCAATCAAATAAGCTTTAAGTGATAAAATATGTCAAGAGAAGTATTAAGTAGAGGTGCTGGGTCAAGTTGACATGAAACAGAAAATGAGTTTGAAATGATTCAGATAGTCCAGATGAGACTACAAAGGAGAATGTAGAAATACTTTCCACTGTCTGTGAGTGAATAAATGAAGTGAGGATTAAAGTTTATGATAATAAGTATATGGAAATCAACATGCTAAAGCATTTAAGGACCACCAAACACTGTAGAAAGTAAAAAATAGCCAAAACTTACAAAACATGCTTTACAGCAGATATACTGTATGTATGTAATATATATATATATACAGTGGGTTGCAAAAGTATTCATACCCCTTGAACTTTGCCATATTTTGTCACATTACAACCACAAACATAAATATATTTCACTGGAATTTAATGTGAAAGACCAACACAAAGTGGTATACAATTGTGAAGTGGAATGAAAGTTATACATGAATCAACAATTTTTTTACAAATAAAAAACTGAAAAGTGCGATGTGCAAAATTATTCAGCCCCCTTTTCCCTG
>JAFMOD010000265.1:836653-921653 GCA_019802435.1 Corydoras maculifer
ATATATATATATATATACACACACACACATACATACATACACACACACACACACACAGTGGAGCCCAAAATTATTCATATCCCTGGCAAATTTTGACTTAAATTTATTTTATTTTACTTTTATTCATCCAGCAATTTTGTGTTTGACCGGAAATGACACAGGCATGTGGAAAAAAAATCATCAGCTTTTATTCACAAGAATAATAAAAGAGAGGATTGGATATTATGTGACATAAATAATGCGCTCACGCTGCCTGTGAAATTCACACAGAGGAGGTAGCTTGAAAAAGTTAGTCATTTGTGTTTTGCTCCCAAACCTGCTGAATTTGCTGTAAAGCATGACTGAATTGAAAACTAACTAGAATCTTTATATGTTATCCCCACTCAGTTTATTTGTCCTAGAAAATCCACTACTATAAATTTGAATTGCAGCAGCAGTTGTAGGTAAAAGTAAGAGGGTTATTTAGGATTTCATAAAATGTTTGTGATATATACTTCTTAGACAGTCTCTTACACATCTTCTGATGCAATTTTGGCTCTATTGGTCATTTTACCTGAATAGATAGACGGAGATTCCGTTATGATTGTAGTTTATAGTCTCTAGTCCGCCATGATTTATTAAAAAGTAATTTACGAAGAAATTTAATTTAGTTTGTGAGAGAGCAGCATTGAAATGCAAATATGTCCCGAATGTGGAATATCAAGCATTTCCAACCCACAAATGTATAAACAAGTAGCTTCTCGTATTACTCAGTAAACTTAAAGTAGCTCTCAGTGTCAAATAGGTTGGGGACCCCTGCTCTAGACTAAAGTATCTGCAAAAACAAATAAATTATAGTGTTTTCTATAACTTGCATCCACCATCGAAGCCTGTGCAACCACATTCAAATACATAATAAAATGGGCCATAAACAGAGTATAACAAAGGCAGTTCTTTAAAAAATAATAAAGAAAACCTTGGAGGCAGATTGATGTAATACTTTTAAAAAATGACAAAAATCTGAGGGGTAAATAATAAAATGTTTGAAGACCAAGATGATTTTTTGATACACCACTGATGCTACAACATAAACCATGATTCAGATTTTAATGCTCCTCCTGTGAGGGCATGGAAATATCTTGAGGTTTTAAATGAGTGAGACAAAAAAGGAAGAGCAGTGTTATATTTTAAGAGACTGTGGTTAAGGCAAATACCTGAGCACATGTCAAGAGATGGAAACTTCACTCTCTCTGCAAAGAAAATACTCACAGAATAACATACAGGGTTACTGAGGTAAAATAGTCAGAAGTCCATCAGAAAGAAGTGGCATTTATTAAAAAAACCTAATAATAAAAAAAGATTGGTTTAGTTTTTACATTCACAGAATGAGTCATGTTAAAACACCAATAAGTTTCAAAAATAAAGAACAAAATAAGAGGATAAAACAGACTGAGATGCCATATACGTTTCTCCACTCAACATACTAATTACACTGTACTGGATGTGGGCAGGTTAAAAAGGGCCTAATGAAGATAAGTGGAAAAGCATTATACTAGCAGATTTTTAACAAATCTTTTCATAACATTTTGACATTTTATACTGAGCAAAATAGCAGAAGTAACTCCTTTATAAAATAATAATAATAAATTTGTAATTTGCCAAAAAATCTGTCTTTGTCCGATATAAATATAAGTATATTTCTGGTATTACATGTGTTCAATCTTTCATATTTCAAATGGACTACACAGAGAAAAAAGAAATATGTTGAATGGGTTTGAAACCTTTGTCTGGGCCTATCATACAAACATTCAAAAGCAAAAAAAAATAATTCTGTTTTTAGATGACAAACTAATTTGAGAATGTTCTATTAACAACAAACAGGACAACACTAAAGTACAAAACATGGTTCAGGTTCAGTTTCAAAATATAAATGTTACTTCTTCTCAGTGTATGTGTACTTAAACTTAATCTTGCCACATTCAATGTATTACTAAATCTTTACTTGTAAGTGTACGTCATCACCTTCCAGATAACAGGCTCATAACATGAAAAAGCTAAAATGTATAAAAATGGACAATTCACACACCCAGCTCTCCATTTTGGCTATGCAGATATAGAGGAAAATGAACATCACATCATATATATGTACATTAAACACGTGTATATGATTATTTTCACCCAATAACACTTTATGGTGGCTAAATAAAAGGCAAGTAAAATACAAATACTTTTCCCCTAAAGTGTAATATAAAAGTTGCAGGAATGTCTAGAAGAGATGCAACATGTTAGATTTTCTGTTTCTAATAGATGCACTTTGAGACACTGCCAACCAACTAAAATTCACACAATTCAGTTAGAACAAAGCAGCACACAGTGCAACGGATGAATGCAAATCAAGGTGTAAAAAGTGTTTTTCTGAGCTTTCTACTGGTTTCTTATTACTTTAAATGGGGTTTTTGGAACAGTAACTTAACAAATGACTGGAGTTTCTACAGTTAAAACAATACTAAACAAAAGCAACAAAGTAGAAACATATTCTAATTTCATTTGATTGTTTAAAAAAAGAGTTTAATGAACTTTTGGAATAAGAGGTATGTAAACTTTTATTAATATGTAAAATTTAATTTGCTTTCCAGAAAACTGATTCTAAACCTTTTGAACATTAAGTTTAGTATTTCACTTATTCAAATTTGTGTCATGAAGGCTGCAGCCCATCTTGGCAATCTAAGGGCAAAAGGCAGGTACAAGTAACTAAAACATTGCAGAACATAGAGTCAAACATGCTCATTTACCAAAAGGGGGCAATAACATTTTTCAATCCACCTACTACCATGTTTTTGGATTGTGGGCAGAAGATGGAGACTCCATCTAGAGAAAACCCACATATAAAACAGACATAAAGAACCTTGTCAACTGCCCAGAATATCAACCCAGTATCTTCTTGCTGTAAGGTGCTACTTACTGCACAATGCTACTTACTGCACATGTTTTTAAGCATAAGAATTATTTACAGTGCTATGACAAAAGCATGTAGAACTGCTAAAACATTTAAGAATGCACTTAGTTCCAACAGATATTGAGCTAAAACATTTTCTATGCAGTGTGGTAATATGGTATTTATATTCAGAGGAATAAAATAAGTTAGACTGTACAAAATAATAGAAATGACTCTTTCTATTTTTCTATCTATATTTCTTCTCCAACACCAGTTTAGCAGTGGTTCTATTGACCTGGAACTGGGTAAGAGAGTTGCCTCTTCTGTTTTTACATTATCGTGCATTTTTAACACAGGGGAAGAAGATCAACGTTTAGTTCTCTTTGCAGGTGGTTCCTCGATCTTGTTGCTGCTACGGTTTCGAGGTACCGGAGAACCTGACTCAGACTTACGACCTTTTCCTGCTGTAGAGCTCTGAGAACGTGATGATCTGAGACAAACAAAATGAAGGGAGTTATTTTTATTGCACGTGACTTACATTACATTTACATTTACATTTAGTCATTTAGCAGACGCTTTTATCCAAAGCAACTTACAAATGAGAACACCACAAGTCAGAAGCTATGAAGAAAACCAACTATACTGTAAATTCATCAAACCTGAATGTTATTCGCTGCCACGGCACACGCCCCCCCCCCCCTTTTTTTTTTTTTTTACAACAGACTTAACGTGAGTAAAGAAAACCAGGCACTGTAAGACATACCGCGTGTTTGGAGAACTCTCCTCTTTAGTACTTAGTTTGGCAAGTGCTCGAGTCGATGGCTTACTTGGTTTGTTTCTGAAAAAGAAATAAAATTGTTATATATGAAATACTAGGCTTACTGGACTTACTACAACAAATTAATTTAATGTGAACAAAACATGTTCAACGACATGGTACGATACTCTGTCAGTAAGCAGTGCCAATAAACAATAACAAAGTATGAGGCATTAGATCTTCCACAATATATTACAACAGATAAAATTAAATTAGGCAAAATCACTGGTGTTACAAAGGACTAGTCAAACATTGACACACCAACTTCATTCTCCACTACCATACAGATCTACTTTGTGTTTTTATAATAACAGTCTGTAGTAGTCTGTGTCAATAAATTAGTTATTAATTAAATGCCGTGCTTTATTAGCTCTAACTGCCTTCCTTGTCTGTTTCTTTTGAGGTGTGACCGGCTTCCTGGAGATCTTCATCCATGGCTCTGCCGACGAACACTGGATGGAACCTGCATATTAATTGGACTGGCGGTCCTGCAGGACGCCCCCTTAATGAACTCACATATAGTTTTCCAGTTTTTAGTTTTTCCATTTGTTAAATGTCTCTACATGGCTGTCCTACATTGTTGTTGCTGCCTGGCCGCTCAAGGAGGATGAGTCCCCCACTGAGTCTTGGTCCTCCCAAGGTTTCTTCCTTGAATAACAACATAAAAGGGATTTTTTTTCTTGCCACTGTCGCTTCGGCTTGCTCTTTGGGGTTTAAAGGCTTTTCATTCTGTAAAGCTGCTTTGTGACAATGTACTGTTGTAAAAAGCGCTATATAAATAAATAACTTGAACTTAGTGATCGAACGAATGATCGGCCGGTCGATAAATCGGGCCGATTTTTTGGCATTTTTAGATAATCGGCATCGGCCGATATATGTACCCACAAGGCCCATATTTAAACAATGCCTACAGGCAACGCTGTGGGCAGCTCCATCATTCTGGCTCAATGACTCAATACAGTCATTTGATCTAACTTTTGCTTAGAGTGGCCCCTAGTGTTCTTCTGGCAGAACGTCAGTCAATGCTCAAGAGAATGGACCGTTGGTGTTTTGAAACTGCTCTACGCTCATAAATCTCAGTATTTGTTACTGGCTGCTCTTTGTAATGTATAAAGTGTTTACTGTCTGCATAATTAGATCGATTATGTTATTTAGAGAGAAAATGCCAATAGTTTTATTCGGAACTGTAACCTTAGCAACCACTTGAACAGCTAAGCTGGCCAACTAATACTAATTAGCGCTAGCTAATGCTATAATAATGTTCCGGGATGCTATTTGTAACATATACAGTGTTTAACAAAATCGCCCTAATTATACAAACAGTAAACAGGCTAGCTAACGCTATATATCGCTAGCACTAACTGACGCTAGCTTACAGGCAGTGTTGTGCCAGTTCACAGCTTTTCTGTGAACTAGTTCAAGTTCAGTTCATACATGCTCAAAGTGAACATTTCATGTTCAAAGCTCACAATTTTAATTCTGAACTAGTTCAGTTTATTTAATTTTTTTTCTTTAGATATTCAAATAAGTACTTTTTTTCACACTACAAACTACAATATTTGTTTAATATTTTATTTATCTAAATTAGCTAAATTGGCTCATTAGTTCAAAAAGCTCATTGAATGTTGTTCTGTGTGCATTGTGCAATGTATATCAATAAATGTTTATTCTAAAAAGATGCTGCTATCTGCTTATGTTTATGTACACTGAAACTTTAATTAATAATGTGTAATTTAAAGTTGTATGTTTTTAATATGGCTCTCTGTATTACAAAAAGTAGAGTAGCCAGTGATAAACTGTCTGATTACTTTTGTGCTTTGTTTATTATTACTGTTATTATTATTATTAAACTTTATTAGTTGCAATAAAAACTGGTAATATCGGCTTTATATATCGGCCATCGGCCATTCTGTCGTCTAAATATCGGCAATAAAAAAACCCATATCGGTCGATCACTAGTATGTAGTACATTTGTTTTCTTTTCTTTGTGAGTCCCTTGTTTGTTTCTCTGTTCTCTATTGGTCAGGGCCATCACGGAACATGTATAATTTGGTGGGTAGTGTATTGTTTATTGTCAATTCTATAGTGATGCTGATATGGTGAGGGGGTTTTAGTGCAGCAGAGCTGCTATAGTTTAAACACATCGGTAATAGAATTTAGGCACCAATCAAATAATACCTGCTCTGTGGTGCTACTCATGGGGTTCTGACCATTAGAGAACAGAGTAAAGTGATTAACACAGTCTGTAATTGTAGAACTACAAAGTTCATCTTTACAGTAAGTGAAAGTTTTTAATAATACAAATTCAAAAACCCAATTAGTAGATATGGGAAGAGAAAACAAAATCAATTCAGTTATGAATAATTCATCATTTGCCAAAGATTAAAAAGAAAGGGAAAAAAAGTGTTGCACTGATTCAAAAATTCATTCTTTTAAGTTTCCATGATCAACTTGGAAAATATGTATTAAGCATCAATGAGGGGAAAAAAAAGGATTTAGTCACATTTCACAGTTTATATGTAAATTTTTAATTTATGTGTTTAAAGGAATTAATTTGAAACATATTTGCTATGTTATCTGGTGCTCTGAGTCTTTTTCTTTACAGTGAATGAAACTTACTTACTGGTACTGCATATATTTAAGGTTTTTTTTTTTTTACTTTTGTGTTTACTTTTGTTTTGTTCTGGTGGCAGCAGTCCCAGTCACATGTAATGCTTTATAAACGGAACATTTCTAACCTAATTATATAAAAAATTCTGATTTCAATTCTGTAATTTTATCAAATTGATCTGAAAAAAAAAATCTACAGAACTGATTATGTAAACAGCTGCAGTAATACATGGCTGCATTTAAGGTATTGAAGGCATTAAAACCATATTTAAATGCAATTACATTACAAAACATTAATACCTTTCTGCTTCCAGCCGAGACGCAGCACGAGTTGTGGCTCTTGTTTTTGTCTCCTCATCCTCTTCTCCAGTTTCAGTGTCTCCTTCTCTCTTGTCTATTGCAACTGAGTTAAAAGTTCAACATAAACTGATATTCAAACCTGTTCTGGAAGTCATTTAAATAGCATGTTGATATTTTCTGGTCGTACCTGATTCATCAGGATTAGAAGTATTTTTTGCCGGTCTGCCTCGGCGTGGAGTTTTCTTTGCTGGTTCCACTTCCTCCTTAACACACATATATTTGGTTTGTTACACGGACCAAATAACAAAGCAAGTAAATTACAAGATCACTTGCTAATAACAGCATGTTTCACACAGTTAACCAGGTTTTTTTTTTTTTAAGTTAGGTTAACTTTTGCTGAGATTTTTACATTTCAGTGGTAGAGAAGTTTGGGTCTTCCTTTAAGTCGGAGATAAATTCAGTCTATCTTCTATTGAATGTATAGTTGTAGAACAAGTGTTAGACTAAGAGCAATCACAATCCCATCAAAAGGGACCTGGAATTGTGTGCTACATTTATCTGGTGCAAAGGTGCCCAAAAAATTATGTTGATTTTTTTCAATAAGGTGTGTGCTAAATGTGACCTAGCACAACAAAGTTTACAGCAGCGCTGGTAGGAGATTGGGAAAGAATAGAAAACCTTTGTCATTATACACCACATACACTGTACAACGAGATTTTAAGCTGCTCCTTAAAGTGCACACTGCATAATATATAAATAGAAAGAAAAAAAAAAAGAAATTATGAAAACATAAGACTGACATACAAATGAGACATGTAATAGGTCAATTTAGTGCAGGTTCCCGTTTAACATTGTGATGGCTTTGGGAAAGAAGCTGTCCCAGAATATATTTGTTTTGGCCAGTATAGACCTGTTGCGTCTGCCAGAAGACAACAGGTTAAAAAGGTAGAAGCCGGGATGGGTATTGTCCTTTAGGATGTTCCTGGCACTGCTGAGACAGCGGGTGTTGTAGATTGAGGTTATGGAAGGCAGGGAGCAGACAATTATTTTTTCTGCTGTGTTGGTCACTCTCTGTGTCAGCCTGTGTCATCAGCAATTTCTCAATGATGTTCTCTTGGTGGGCGGGACTGCAGTCATATGTGTAGAGTGAGTAGAGTAGTGGGCTCAGCACACAGCCCTGGGGGGAGCCGGTGCTGAGGATGGAAAAGTGAGGAACCAGTTTTACTTGCTGGGGATGGTTGATTAAAAAGTACTTGATCCAGAGCAGGTTGATAGTGGAAGCCCCAGATAGGCTAGCTTGGGTATTAAAATGTCCAGCATTACTGTGTTGAAGGCAGAGCTGTAGTCAATGAAGATCATCCTGAAGTAGCTACCCCATTTCTCGAGGTGACTCAGCACTGAATGAAGGGCGGTAGCTATTGCACTGTGGATCTGTTTGTCCGGTATTCAAACTGGTTCAGGTCCAGAGCAGGGGGAAGGCAGGTTTTGATGCGTTTTAGAACCAGTTTTTCAAAGCACTTGGTAATGACTGGAGTGAGTGTTACCGGGCGGAAATCATTGAGATTGTGGGTGATTTTTTGGGAACTGGGATTTCAAGCAGGCTGGGAAGATGGCTTGTTCCAGTAAAAGGTTGAAGATGTTGGTCAAGATATGTGCTAGCTGGTCAGCACATGCTTTGAGCACTTTCCCCTGGTACACCATTTGGGAACCTGGTACACCATTCGGGCTTTGTTTGTCGGATGAGGGGGGTGTAAGCGGGGGTGAGGAACAGGGAGAGGTGGTCTGACTGACCAGATGGGGGAGGGGTATGGCTCTGTAAGCACGCTTGATGTTGGAATATATGTGATCCAGGGTGTGTCTCCCCCCCCCCCCCCTTGTTGGGCATTTCACATATTTGTAGAATTTAGGAAAATTTGCTTTGTTAAAGTCCCCCGCAATGATGTGAACGCCATTTGGATAAGCATGCAGCTAGTTGTAGTTCTAAAACGTCCATTTTGTGTACCATGGATCTGGCGTTTGAGAGATAGAGGCTTGGCAGCGGTTGTTTGAGTGGCTGCTTATTTAGCAGTCCAGCCCTGCAGCCCTGTTTTCGCTTTCTCTCGCGACACAGTCTACGTCGCTTGCCAGACCCGATAACATGCCACGGAGATCCCACTGGTCTCGCCATCTCATCCGGAATGTTGTGAGTGCGATGAAAATTGCTACAGATGGTTATCTTCTGTTGAAAACCGATGTTCAGAAAGTCCATATGGCTGCAGTATTTGTAATCGTAATAAACGAAGTACAATGTACCAAAACGCAAAATAGTACACAAATAGGGAGAGCTGTGAGCCGCTCTCAGTCAGTTACTTCATCCAGAGCACGATGATGACAAGAATGCCATAGTGACTTGGGATAAAAAGTCATTTAGGATGAAAAAGGTTTTTGCGAATCAGGGTACACACTCTGAAGTGTTCTACTAGCTTATTAAGGCTTGGATTGTTCAAGAGGATAACAAAAAGTGTTATGACAGGCCTTGTAAAGCGGTTTGAAAACATGGAAGACCAAGAACAATACATCACAATGTGTTGTGTTTGTTGCTTTCCTGCTACAAGCAACATGATACAGGGGAAATAAGAGAAACCTGACTTAGTGCAGACAATATTTATAAAGCAATAATGGCATATGACATGACAAAGTTCATAGTATGAACTTCTTTAGGCGTACAACAAGTTCTCGTCAAACAAATAAAAACATTTTGCATTACTGTCAGTTCCTAAGGAAAAAGAGTAAAATATTGTGAATAGCCAGTCTATTTTAACATATAAAGAAAAGAGACTTGAGGTACTATGGATAAAGACCAGTTCATATATTCAATAATATATGCATGGTAGCTCAGTGGTTAGGGAGTTAAGCTATCGATCTGAAGATTACGGGTTTAAATCCTAGTACCACTGAAGTTATCACTGTGGGTCCTTGAGCAAACCCTTAACCCTATTTGCTCCAGGGATGCTGTGGTTAATAAGGTTAAGCATTGTTTTAAAATGCATAACCTAATGACTAAATGTAATGTAATGTAAATGTAGTAGATATGGGGAGAGAAAACAATATGAATTCAGTTATGAATCACACATTATTGGCCATCGACTAAAAAGAAAAAAAAAAAAAGCTGAACATTTTTAGTTTTCATGACCAAGCTGGAAAACATGCATCAATGAGAAAAAAAAATTCACATTTCATGTTTTTAATTTTATTTCAGTGTCTCAAATAGTTAATTAATTTGCTCTGCTATTTTTCTGACAGCTGACTGCTATAAAAGTAGTCTTTAAAAAGTTAACAGCTAAATGTGATAGAATTTTCTTAGATTTAATTAATCATGACCATCACTGTGCAGCAAAAACATAGAAGTGTTTCTATAAAGACCAATAATAAAAGATATTACTATAAATGCTGTACTTTTGTCAATAAAAAAAGCGTACTTAATCAGAAACATCACTGTCCACTGTAAATTTTAACAAAAATTATATGAACTTTAAATAAATCAGTGACAGTTCTGGAATTTAAAGTGCCTTCAGTTTGTGTCAAAGTGAGTCATCAGCAATGAATGATAATTCAGCTGGGATCAATTTGAGATAAATAAATCGGTATTTTTCAAAAGTTCTCTCTAATACAAAAGTTTCCATGAAAATAAAGACATTTAAGATTAAAACAAGATGTAAAAACTGTTCAATTACTGTTTGGTACATTACAACTCTTTTTTTCTGTATTTAAAAGATTTTTATTGACAGTTACACTGAACACAAGGCTTCTTCTGAATAGTGAAGGTTTTTAATTAACTATCTGTCCAAAGAAGACATCAAAAAGTGACATGCTGCCCAATGCATCAGGGGTGAACAAAAATATACTGTTATTACTATATACTGGTATAACAATAAAGTGCTAAGAATCTTCATGTAGTATACAAAACTTCATCATTGACAATGGAGCGCAAGTAGTTAAACACTTGTCAACTAAAAATCGGGAGATGTTCTTAAGTCTTTCACAACCTCAAGAAGAACTTGAGTTTTGGAAGTCTGAATTCTTCAGGTATGAGTCATTGTATTAAATTATCACAAGGTAAGAATTAAATGAGAATATAAGTGACTGAGATAGAGGAGTTATTTGACCGTCAATGCAAATCTTAGGGGCTTGCCCGGCCGCTCAAGGAGGATGAGTCCCCCACTAAGTCTTGGTCCTCCCAAGGTTTCTTCCTTGAATAACAACATAAAAGGGAGTTTTTTCTTGCCACTGTCGCTTCGGCTTGCTCTTTGGGGGTTTAAAGGCTTTTCATTCTGTAAAGCTGCTTTGTGACAATGTACTGTTGTAAAAAGCGCTATATAAATAAATAACTTGAACTTGTTTTATGTATATATAATTTACTGTCTAAAGCATGCACCTCCTTACTATCCAATCTAAGAAGTGGATGGGAAAATGGTCTTGGTATTGGAAAAAAAAAAGATGCTAGGAAAACTATTTGGCAAAATCTTTATCCTAAACTATCTTCACTCTCAACCCATGAAATTAATAATAAACTTTTGAGTAAAATTTATCTTACACCAATCCGTCTTCAAAAGATTTCCCCTGACTATTCTAGTCTCTGCTTTAAATGTAAACAGGAAAAAGCAACATATTTACATTTTTTCTAGTCATGTGACGCGAACAGTCCTTCTGGAAGCATATGCATTACAAAATTGAGAAAATATTAAAAGGTTCAATTAACATTTTCTTCTGCATTTGTTCTTTTGAATAACATGGACTCTGTGCTTGGCTATAATACACTTTTTATTTTGGTATCCCTTTCTAAGAAATGTATCCTTCTTTACGGGCTACAAGTTCCAGCTATTAGTCTTTGGATAAATCTGATCACTACAATACTACCGCTGGAGCAGCTGACTTTGAATCTACACCTACACTTTGATAAATTATTTTACCCATATGTTTATATTGTCAGTTGTGACATACATATATAGACATACATACATGTATTTAGGTTCAACCCTTACCTTCTTTATTAATACCTTTCTGTACATTCTATATTAGTAAACCTTGAAACTGCAATTAAACATTGTGTGATTACAGTAAAATGTGCGCAGAGATGTGCTTACTCACCACTTGCTTCTTACTGCTTTCTGTTTCTTCCTTCTCATCAGTTTTCTCTTCCTTTTCTGCCTCCTCACTATTTTCCTTTACCTCTTCCCTGTCCATATTTCCTTCCTCTGTCACACAATCTTAAACAGACATGTTTAACAGTTATTATATCACATCACACATGCTGTGTATAGTTGTGTGTGTGTTTGTCAATCTGTCTGTGTCTGGGTGTCTTGTCTCTGAGCATCCTTGTGTGTACCTCTTTCAGCTTTTCTCTTCTTTACAGGCTCCTCCTCCTTTTCTTCAGTTGAAGTTTCCTTTGACAGTGAATTATGACTTTAGTACAATTCATCATGTCTTACTTTCATACTGTACATTCTTTATTACAACTTGATTTATTACTCCATGATCACAGGTTCTATTTCCCCGGCTTATTATAACCAAAAACCCAGCAAAATCTTACTTTCCCAGAATCCTCAGCTTGGTCAGACTTCTTTCTCTTTAATCCAGGTTTAGCTGCAAAAAAAGATCAAAATTAAATGAGTGTGCCACAGTTTTACAAAGTTTCATTTTTAGTAAATAACTGTTAAACATTATATTAGTGAACTTGGTAACGTGCAGTCATTTACCTGCAGTTACTGTCTGAGGCCCAAAACGTCTTCCTCTACGCGCCTACACAAACACACACTTCTTCAATGGGTATTGTGGCACAGTACTACTTTTTTCATTTAGGTTAAAAAAGTAATTTAAATGAAATTATATTTTACAATATGTGAAAAAAAAATGTTGAAGTGTTAATGTAACAGACTCCACGTCCTTTTGATCTACCTTCTCTTTAGCTGGATCTACCTCTTCAGCCTGTTTCGCTGCATGGTAAAAGAAAATGATTGGATTAAATTAGATTTAGTTTAGTTCCTAAACTTTTGTGTGTTAATTAAACCCCACATCACTACAATGCAAGTTGCAGGTTTAAAAGCAAAATGAAATAAAAAAAAAAACAAAGCAATAATAAAAGGATCTACAAATTATAAAAGTGAGTCTACAAATGTTTAATTGTACAAACAAATATATTAAAGAGCCAAGTTGCACATATGGATCCCCATGGAGTTCTACAATATGTTGTGTGTTCTATTTAATTAACAATTTACAATTAGTCTACTATTATGAATTCTAAAACAAACTCTTAAATAACTGTACCATTCCCATAAATAAATATAAAAATCATAAAAATAATTTGGAAAATAATCAAGTTGAAGCAACTCAAACATATGGAAACAGAATGTATGCTCATAAAACACTTGTATTAATAATTTATTATTCAGCTTTACCAGGAATAAAAAAAAAATAAAAAAAAAAACATTATGTTTACACTGACATGTTTCCGTTTGAGCAGATTCTGATAGGGAGGATCTTGTTCTTCGTCCCACCGAAGTCTCCACTTGCTCACTCTGTAACAATATGTAACCATTTATAGAAAATCTTAATACCATCCTCAAAATTCTTAGGTTTAGTCACATTACACCATTAAATTTAAAAGAGTCTATGTATGCATATATAAGCTCAGGTTTCCTCTCAGTTTATAAATTTGACAAGAAGTGAATTTAAGATACTTAATTGCTCCAGTATAGTATGTGACTGGAGTTAAACACAACTTATTGAAACCGGCTAAACACCAGGTGCCATATCCAATATACATTGAACTCACTGAAGCATTATGATAACATTATGATAATAATTATAATATAATAATGGCGGCACGGTGGCTTAGTGGTTAGCAGGTTCGCCTCTCAGCGCTAGGGATTTCCGGTTCGGGGGGGGGGGGGGGGGGGGGGGGGGGGGGGGGGGGGGGGGGGGGGGGGGGGGGGGGGGGGGGGGGGGGGGGGGGGGGGGGGGGGGGGGGGGGGGGGGGGATATATATATATATATATATATATATATATATATATATATATTAAATTGCACTATACCTACATACACACAAAGAGAGAATGTCAAATACAGCAACAAACACATTCACCATAACAGTGTCTGCATTGCTGAGAGCCATACGTATCACCAATAATACCTGTTCTGTAGAGGTCCTGACTATTAAAGAACAGAGTAAAGAAGACTTAAAAAAAAACTGTTGATCTGTATGATAAGTTTGTGGATTTTAATAATCTTCATCATCTAATAATAATAGATTTTAATAATCTTCATAATCTAGTTCAATAATATTATACTTAATGATCTAATACACGAAGCTGACATTATTTATTTACTTAAATTGTAAATATTATTGTAAATTATTTTTGGTTGTGTGCTATTTACCACTTTAGACATATCAGATTTGTCCTCCTCTGTTCCATCAGACTTGGATGTACTACCTGCAACAACATATCAAACAAAGTATAAATATACAAGTATAATGTATGATAAACAACTAGACATTCAATTTAACCTACTGAATTGCTTGACAAGTTTTGGTGGACGTCCTCGTTTTCTTTTTTGTGTTGATTGCACTGGATCCACTTCATTCTGTGCTCACACAAACACACTATAATAGTAACATGCAACTATTTCTGGGCATCATGTTATTTTATGATTTTTCATTTTTGTTTATTGTTCATTTGCTGCAGAAATGTAAGCATTCACATATTCAACATATTAAGCTTCAGTATTTCTTTAAGATAGTTTATGCATTCTGTCAGGTGTATGTTTATCAGGCCACGGCTGCATTCAATGGGAAATTTAGCATTAGTATAAATAGCATTAATAAAAAAAAAACTTACCATGGCTGTATGATCTTTTTCTTTGCTCTGCTTTACATCTTATTTACATAAACAGGAGACATTAAAGTTGGAAATAAACTAATTATTATAAATAAATACATATTTGAAAACACAAAATGATGCACTTACCGGATGACTTGAGTTTAGCCTCTGTTGTTGGCTCCTGAATTGCTTTCTCCTGCTTCATTTTATTTGCAGACTGGTCATTAACAAAAAAAAAAAATAATATAACCAAATTACTGTAAGCAAAGGAAACGCAGTTAAAGTTAACATGGATGCAATCAGGTCTTTGGGCACGTATGCATCCCTATTGAAAAATTCTGCAAAAAAATCTTTGGGTTGAACTGAACTGTTGAATGTGTGCCTGGCTTTACAAATAAAAAATCATAAGTTTGTTTAAAAGCTGTTCTAACTGTAAAAAGGGCAAGGTGATTGAGCTTGGTATTGAATTTTTTCTTAAAAAAAAAAAAATAATAGTGGTGTATCAGGTGTTCATAAATTTTTGCCAAGCATTGCAGATCTAAATGACTCTTTGTAAAGCCCTATAAAACATTTAAATGAGCGACTCACCTGTGCACCCATGAGCAAGTTGGCATCTTCATTTAGACAGTCAATGGGTGTTTGGTTGGCATCAGTATCCGCTGAAACATTGTTATATTATTGTTATGAAGATGAAACAGATAATTAAAAAAAGTTGAAGGAAAAATTACATTGATGACAAACTTAATATTACATCACACTTCTATGAACAAAGATAAAAGCAACGTCATGATCAACAAGCTTATCATATCAACTCTATCATTCATGAACAGTGAATCTGGATGAGCTAGGACTACATTTATGAAATACATTTGGTAAGTTGTAACTATTAACCATACATTATATAATATATTCAGGTGTAACAAATATAATTGTCACTTTTTGTTTATGTAGCATAAAAGTTTGTTATTTTTATTTTATTACTTAATTTTGCAGATGCCTTTATCCAATGCATTGATGTTTGGGGTCATGGTACAGGATCAGTCAAGATACTACAGAAATGAGTGTAAGGAATCCACAGTGGTATATATATTTTTTTAATTTGAACCACAACATTTAGATCGATAGCCCCACTCCCTAATCACAAACTTTTTTGTCTTTATTTTCAGTTTTGTTTTGCAAATGTTTTGTTATGTGATGTCTAGTATGGTCTATGAGGTACCTTGTGCAATTATTTAGTGCAAGTGTGTTTTATAAAATCAGAATGAATTTAGATTATCACAGATATAAGCAAGCTTGACAGTGTTACACATGGGACCAGTCATTTAGACCAAAACACAAATATTTAGACCAATGATAATACACAAAATGTAACCTGTAAATGCATTTGCATTAACAATGCAAATTTGAATGCATTAGCATTAACAGAGATCATGATAAAATTGTAAAATAACAGGACAACACTTTATCAACAAAGGAGGCGTGAATTATTTCAATGCATTATAAAAAAAAAAAAAAGTACCTGATGTTGAAGCGAATTCAGAAGGAGAGGTCATTTCAGGTTCAGATCTATCCATCTGCATGCATGAACAAAAACAATGGATAAACTAGAGTTAAGGCGGCACGGTGGCTTAGTGGTTAGCACGTTAGCTTCTCAGCACTAGGGATTCCCGGTTCAAATCCCAATTCGAGTTTCCATGTTCTCCCCGTGTCTGCGTGGGTTTCTTCCGGGTTCTCCGGTTTCTTCCCACAGTCCAAAAACATGGATCAAGTCAATTGAGTTCTCAAAATTGCCCCCTATAGTGTGTGTATGTGTGAGAGAGTGTATGCCCAGCGATAGATTGGCACCCTGTCCCGGGACTACCCAGCGCCCAAGACGTTCTCCCCTGCATGGGCATGGGGAACCCCACTGCGACCCTAATAAACAATAAAGCGGAAGATAATAAATGAAGGAATAAATTAGAGTTCTTTTACAAGCAAGGTTGATGGTGTATTTAAAAACAAACTTTAGTTTTTTAGAGTTAAAAAATGGAATGTGGCTGCAAAATCTGTGTGTATATCATTCACATGCACATGCTTTTTACAGAACAGATAAAACTAAACTCATCTCACCTGTGGTCCTGTATCCTTTTCTGTGACTCTGTCTGTTGCTTTATCATTCATGTTTATTTGAGCTAGAGGAGAGAAGATCAATCAATATAATTAAAATAACTACAGTATAAAAAGCATAAAGTTCACTAGTTACAAAAGCTTCATGAACAGAATAAATCATGAGCTGTAATAAGAAATGAAAAGAATTTCCACTGGAAGCATGTCATTGGATCACATGGCATATCCAAAACATAAGAGTAACTATTGTTTGACACAAAAAATTAAAATGAAACAATAAGCAATTCATGACTTAAATAAATTCTTAATACTCACGTATTGCAATGCATAAAACAATGTACTCTATATAACCTCTATATTAAAAAAATCAAATGTAATGTAAGCTGTAATCTGTTGCCCCAGTCACCTCAAAATGTTTAAACTGATTTAATGGAAAACAGGCTACCAACTTGGCAAGCCAAAATTTGCTGCCATTTCCAAAATGAGGGTGGGACTTAATTGGCCAGAACAAAGGCAGAGCATTAATCAAAAAAATAACAGGTTAAGTACCATCAGGATGCTGATCTCCTTCCTTGTCTTCAGAGCTGTTTCTTACTTCAAGTGACCCTGATGCATCTTTGACTTTATACTCCTCATTGGACAGAGACTCATTTTGAGGGATTTCAAGGTTGGATGTTGCCATGGCACCTTTCATAGTTGTGTTGGTAGTCTCCAGTGAAACAGACAGTTTTGGGTCCATGGAGAGCAGAGTGAGAGCAGCTTCCTTCATTTTTAGGTCTGCATCTTCACAAGCTTCTTTAGCTTCCTGTTGATCACTGATGTTGCTTTCTGCTGCAGAAGCACACACATCCATTAGGGTTAGGAGGGCATCAGCCTCTGCTGGAACTGGGCAAGATTGGGCTTGAGTCTCAGTCAGTTCCAGAGCAACTTTCTCCTCTTCCTCCTCCTCTGGGTCTGGAGTAATGTCACTCAGTGCATCATACATGTCATCGGGTGCAGTGATGATACCAGTGTTGCAGGAGACCGGAAGGGAGACTGAAGCATGAGTGACGATGCGATCAGGTTCTGGGGCTGAGTCTGAAGACTGTGGTGCTGGAACATCTGCAATATCAGTTGATAAAGCTAAGTCTGAACACTGAGAGGTTGAAAGATTGGTGTTTGGCAAGTCAGAACCATCAAATTGTGAATTCGACTCAGAAGTCACAGTAGTTGATTGTTCAACAGGATCAGATTCTGGATGGGAGGCTGTGAGTTCACAAGGTAAGCTTTCAGTGGTGTCCTGTTTCTCGATATTAATGATTGGTGCCACATTACTGGCTTCTTGTTCGATGTTAGACTTTACAGCCAATTGTGGTGCTGCAAGTTCAGAATCGGTCTCAACAGCCTGTGGCAAAGTCGGATTAGACTCCGTTCTCACAGCTGGTGGGGAAGCAGGTTCAAACTTACTCTGTAGAACTTGTGAAGCTAAAAATTCAGACTTAGTCCTTGATGTGTGCAATGATGCAGGTTCACAGTTACTTTCTATAACAACTTGTGAAGCTGACGGTTCAGATTCCTTTACCATAGCTTGTGGCACAGCAGAGTCAGATTCTGTATTTATAGACTGTGGTGATAGAAGATTAGATGGTATATCCAAGCACTGTAGTGCTGTAAGTTCAGATGCTGTTCCTCTTGGCTCTGGTGATGTAAGACTAGATGCTGCGAGCGCAGATGCTGTTTCCATTGACTCTGGTTCTGTAAGATTAGATGCTGCATCTGTTTGCTGTGATGTTGCAAGTGCAGCTGCTGTTTCCATTGACTCTGGTGATGAAATACAAGATGCTGAATCTGTTTGCTGTGGGGCTGCAAGTGTAGTAGCTGTTTCTGTTGACTCTGGTGCTGTAGGATTAGATGCTGCATCTGTTTGCTGTAATGTTGCGAGTGTAGATGTTTCCACTGACACTGGTGCCGCAAGTTTAAATGCTGCATCTGTTTGCTGTGATGCTGTGAGTGCAGATTCTGTTTCCACTGACTTTGGTGATGTATGACTAGATGCTGCATCAGTTTGCTGTAATAATGAGAGTACAGTAGCTGTTTTCATTGACGCTGGTGATGTAAGATTAGATGCTGCATCTGTTTGCTGTGATGCTGCTAGTGCAGAAGCTGTTTCAATTAACATTGGTGCCATAAGATTAGATGATGCATTTGCTTGCTGTGATGCCGTTTCCATTAACTCTGGTGCTGTATGATTAGATGCTGCATCTGTTTGCCGTGATGCCGTTTCCATTAACTCTGGTGCTGTATGATTAGATGCTGCATCTGTTTGCCGTGATGCCATTTCCATTAACTCTGCTTCTCTAAGATTAGATGCTGCATCTGTTTGCTGTGATGCTGCATCTTTTTGCTGTGATTCCATTTCCATTAACTCTGGTGCTGTAAGATTAGATGCTGCATCGGTTTGCTGTGATGCGAGTGCAGATTCAGTATCTGGTGGCTCTTGTTCTGTAAGATTAGATGCTGCATGCTGTGATGCTGCGAGTGCAGATTCTGTATCTGTTGGCTCTGGTGCTGATGAATTAGATGCTGCCTCTGTTTGCTTTGATGCTGCAAATGCAGATTCTGTTTCCATTGACTCTGGTTCTGTAAGATCAGGTTCAGAGTCATTCTGCTCAGGGAGATCAAGTTTAGTAAGTGACTTGGACACTTTTTGCGAAGTACGAGTTGGTTTGGTAATTAAGTCAGACTCTTTTATGTCTGAATGTTGGGGGAAATTTTGGGCTGAAGGTACCTCTTCACCAACAACAGTAGAAACCAGAGAGCTACTCTTCCTTTTGCT
The DNA here is from genome assembly GCA_019802435.1 of Corydoras maculifer. NCBI lineage: Eukaryota > Metazoa > Chordata > Actinopteri > Siluriformes > Callichthyidae > Corydoras > Corydoras maculifer. The sequence goes on from JAFMOD010000265.1 coordinate 856,075, forward strand.
GTTACTTTGTTCTTCCCTCTTTTCTGGATCTTTAGTTTTTTTTTCGCTGGTTTTCTTTATGCCTCTTCCATCTTTTCCTTTTTCAACAGTGCAGTCTTCTAAAGGTCTCCTGTCCTCCTGCTTCTCTTTGGAAGGCTCTGGTTTGTTGGGAGTCGCTCCTTTACCCTCGGCTTCTTGAACTATGGGTTTCTTGTCAGTTTTGGTCACTACAGGACTCTGACGTTTTAAATCATCTTTGGACTTAGATCTTAGCTTTTCTGAAACAGATTTAACCTTAGACAGAGTGTCTGCATCTCTTGCTTTTGAGCCTGAATGTTTGGACAATTCTGAGTTTGAAAGCTTGGATTTGTCAGCAGGAACCAGATCTTTACCTTCATTTTTCACCTTAATTTTCTCAGATTTACCTTCAGTCTGACTTTTTGATTTTTTCAAAATACTCTTCGATTGTTTATCTTTTTTTTTGTTTGCATCTGTTGTGGTCTCAACTTCAGATCTCTTTTCAACAGAACTACTGAAATCCATGCGATGAAGTTGCTTGGGGTCACTTTTACCCAACAACTTATCTGCTTTTATCTTCTCTTTAGGAACATCTAAAATAGTTTTTCCTTTCTTCAGATCTTTGGTCTCCTCTATGGCTGAACCTTCACACAGAGAAGGCCTCATCTCTCGAACTGAAACTAAGCTCTTTTTATCTGCTTTAAACTTTGAGCCTTTTTGTTCTCCTTTATCATCTCCATTCCCTTTACCCATTTCTTCTTCCTTGTCCTCAATTAAAGCATCAGTTTCTTTCTTGCTTTCAGACTTTTGTCTGTTTTGGTCATCCAACACATTGCGTTCTTTCTCTCGGCGAGAGTGGTGCTCATTCTTCCCAAACCCTCTTTGTCTAAGAGCCTCTTCGGTTCCCATCTCCAAGTCTAGAATGAATGAGTGTGTACGGTTTTTGTCAAGTATTTTGCGTGGCTCGCTCAGTTCATCTGACAGACTCTTCCTCCTTCTCTTGTCCTCAACATCTGAGGTCTTCTTTATAGACTTTAGAGTCGTTTTCTTCTGCACCTCCTACAGAAAGTCAGTCAGACAATTTAGTGTGAATTGTATGACAAAAAATAGATTTTTTGATTTGGTAATAAATGATAATGTAAATTGTTTTGGGATGGTCAGAAATTTGAGGTGAATTTAAGTCAATTACATACTTTTTTCCCCACATGCATGACAAAAATATCATTTACTTAACACCACTTTATATAGCAGTCTGTTTTTATATATATATATATATATATATATATATATATATATATATATATATATATATATAGACGTTTCATACAGCCCAGGTTATTTCAAATATGCAATGTCGTGAAGAAATTTACAATGTAAAACTTTAAGCTATAATACTAAATGTCACTGAAGACTCACATCCTTCTTCATTAAATCTTGATTTCCATCGTTCTTTTTCTTATTTCCAGATTCATGCTCCTTTCTAAAGACAAAATAAAAAAGTTGATTACATTCAAACAAGACAAACTGTAGTCTCGGTCCCATTCTTTATCTTCCTCTGACTTTAACAGACTTTCTCACATACCGAAGGTCTCTTTTCCTCTTCCTGCTTAACGCCACTTTTTTTTCAAGAACTTTTTTCTCTTTCCGTGCTTCCTTTGCTTGAGGCCTTGAAGGCACTTGATTGGACTCAGATGTCATCCGTTTTGCTTTTTCTATTTAGAAATGAAAAAAAAAAAAATTGCTCATTGTGACTCACAGCAAAAATTTGCTACGGTCAAACACCAGGACCATCACAGCTCTGACATAAACCATGTCCGCTCTCATATAAACACTTCATATGCTATTAAACCCTTTCTTAACTTTAAAACCTACAGAAAGTCATCAAGATATATAGTGAAAAATGGCACAATATGGCAAAAACTCTGATACAGAATATATATATATATATATATATATATATATATATATATATATATATCTCAAAGTTGAATAAAAAAGTATTCCATTCAAAAAGTTCAACTTTCATAGATTTAGGGTCCACAATTTAAACAATTTCAATTATTTATTTGTTTATTTTTTACATAATGTAAGCTTCCAGCTCATAAAACCCACAGGAACTCAAAATATTTGAATACTGAGAAATGAGCCCAAATTTTGCAGGGCATGAATGTTTTAAACAGAGCGCGACACACTAATAATCTATAAAATAGTCCAGTCCAAAGGTCCAGTGTGAAATATTCACAGCCATGATTTTGTGCTTTCTCAAATCCAAGATCACTACAACTGTCTACCAGAATGTTTTAGATGACTTCTGCGCAGGGTCTGTATGGAGATGCAGAATTCATCTTACAGCAGGACCTGGTCCCTATCTATGCCACCAGTAGCACCAAAACCTGATTTGATGCCCATGCCATCACAGTGCTTGACTAACTCCTGTTTAGTAGATGATTAGTGTGTCACACTATGTTTAAAACATTTATGCCATGCACAACTTGGGCTGATTTGTCCACAATTTTAAAACTTCCTGTTGTAGTGGGTTTTTAGAGCTGGAAGGCCAAATTAATTAACACATACATATGCGCACACACACACGCATACATACAGATATACAAGAGTGATGAAACAAGAGAACTGTATTAATACATAGAATACTAGACCAAAAAGTTATAACACAAAGATCCCACCTTGCAATGCAGCCTGCACTGCCTTCTGTCTCCTCCTCTCCTCCAGTCGCTCTCGATTCTGCTGTCTCTTTATTAAACGCTCCTCTTTATCTTTTGCCTGAAAATAACGTAACAATGACTCAAATATGTACGTTATCAAAATACCACATTAAACATCTACAAAAAGCCAAATACTCCTTTGTATATTCCCTTGTATATTATTATTATTGCTTAACCAAATGTCTCACCACAGAACGACGTCTTTGTTCCACCGTAACCTCGTCATCTGAGTCGCTGTAATAACGAGAGTACAGGAAGGGTTTGTGAACGTAGGCTTGCCTTGTACCACGAGGCTTTTTCTCCTTATTCTCTTCAGACTCCTCATCTGCAGACTTCCTTTGATCCTTCTCATCTAATTGCACAAGAAAAACTTTTCTGATGAGTCAAATAAGCAGACTCCTCTAAAGAGTTTTAAAAGTATTTACACAAACATTATAATAGTTGTAAAAGCTACAATGGACCTTGAACTTTTGCAAACACTTTACAATGTTTTCTTTTTGTGACCAAAAACACCTAACTAAGACAAAGATGAGTACTCAAAAACTGAAAGTAAACTCCAAAACCATACTGCTCATTTTTTATAGGAGAAAATGTTCAAACATCACATCCAATAAAATTAAAATGTATATTCAACCGGTTTACATATACATTTGCATTTACATTTGGTCATTTAGCAGACGCTTTTATCCAAAGCGACTTACAAGGTAAGCACAGGGTTAATCACAACATCCCTGGAGCAATGAGGGCCTTGCTCAAGGACTCACATTGTTTACTTCAGTGGACCTGGGATTTGAACCCCCAACCATTGATAGCCCAACACTCTAACCACTGGTGTTCTGTGATGTAATCTAGTCTTGTTTTTAAAATGAACATAGATTGCTGAGTGACGGGATACCGGCTTAGTTCTCACCTGGAATCAGTTTGCTGTTCATATTAATCTGTACTTTCCACTAATAGTGCATTATTTAAAAAAAAATGCATTGTATATCACGCAATGATATGAATGTGAATGACTCAGAGGTGTGCATTATTGTCAATAATATCACGGCTGGACAAACAACTCAACTAATCAGATTTAATGATCAGAACTTCTCGTTTTTATAATAAGTCTTTTGCAATACATCTTGAAGTTTTTCTTTTACTTTCCAGAAAAGAATTGTAACTTTTAAAACCAGGTAAAATTTGTCCCACATGAACAGCTTTATTCTTCTTTAACTGTTGTTTGCTTGCACGACTCATGTGCCAAGTACTTCCTTTCAGTATTTAGATTACAGGCCTACATCCTGACATTTTTGTTCATGTGGTATGTTGTCTTAATTAACAACAGTGCTAAAATTTATCCATTTGCACTCTATCTGACTGTATGTTGCGTCAAACACTTTCCAGCCCGATGATCAACAGCTCTTTTTTGAGGTCATCCTAATTCTCTGCGTGTTGCACTGAATAAAACTAAGTGCCATTTAAACCTGGTCATCTTTATATTGACTGAATGCACCTGAATAATTTTAAAAGTTTACATACTTTTGCTAATTAAATATATAAAATATTTCCTAAATTAACTTTTCTGATGAGTCAAATAAGCTGACTCCTCAAAGGTGTTTTAAAAGAATATACACAAAGATTATAATAGTTGTAGAAGCTACAATGGTCCTTGAACTTTTGCAAAAATGTTTTCTTTTTGTGACCAAAAACACCTAACTAAGACAAAGATGTGAACTCTGAAAACTGCTGCTCATTTATTTATAGGGGAAAATGTTCACATCCAATAACATTAAAACTAAAATGTATATTCACCCGGTTTCAATATCTGGTGTGACCCTCTTGTAACTGAACGAGTGAACATTACTTATTACAGAGTTTTTGCTAGTAAAACATATAAAATATTTCCTAAATGTATAAAACAACATCCAATGTAAACGCACCACACTGAAACTTCCACAAAAAGTTCTTAATATTAATCTTAAAAATATATACATTTTAAACACTAAATATAATAACACTTAACTGTATTCTCAAAAACATAAGTTTTTTTTGGTGGAAATGGAGCATTTATGGAAATTGTAGTTTAAGTGTGATTCTTTGTCGACTTGCTTTTTTTCCACTGCTGACATCACTGACTGCAGTTGTTATATTCTTTTTATAGTATTATGTTTTAAATTCTTGTGAATATCTTTCAAATTTTTCCAAATAGCTGAGATTTTATTTTCAGTAAAGCACAAGCAAGTTTTTCACAAGTTTAACTCACATTATTTAGGTTGACTGGCTAAAATCAGCAAAATAAAGAAAAAAGCTAAAACTGTCCACTAGCTGATACCAACTGTGCATACCAGATACCCAATACCAATTCATGTAAACTTTTTAATCTTATTAATTTCGATTGGTGTAGAAGTGTTAAAATACATATATATATATATATATATATATATATATATATATATATATATATATATATATATATATATATATATATATATATATATACACACACACTATATGTATTTTAACACTTCTACACCAATCGAAATTAATTAGATTAAAAAGTTTACATGAATTGGTATTGGGTATCAGGTATGCACATGCACAGTTCGTATATAGTCTGTGGCGAATAAACTGGGTTTGTTTTACCCTCTGAGGTGATTTCTCCTTCCTCTGTGGAGTCAGTTACAGGTGGCTCGTCTTCACTCTGGTCGTCAAAGGATGAAAGATCACTTGTGTGCACTGAACTCACTGTAATGTCACTTAATCCTTCCAGGTCCGAGTCCTCTAATGAGTATTCTGTTACAACAGACATAAACATAAGCCCAGATAAAATGCAGAAATACATAATCTTTACATTTACTGTAATAAAATTACATACATATATATACTTTTTTTTTGTCTCTCACCTTCTTTCAGACGTTCCCTGGCTTTCTGTTGTATTTGTTGTTTCTCATTGTTGCTCTCCTCCCTGTTTTTCCCAGATGACTTCTTTTCTTTAAGATCCTCTTTTTTCTCCTTTAGATCTTCCCTTTTTTTCTCTTTTTCTTCCTCTTGCTTTTCTTTACAGTCTACTCTTCCTTCCTCCTCATCTTGTTTAATATCCACCTTCTCTTCAGTAGGGTTTCCCCCCTCTGTGACACCTTGTTGCTCCTTTTCTTCTTCCTTAACGTCACTCGGCGCCCCTTCCATTTTCACTTTTTCGATCTCCCTGTCGCTGTGCTCAATATCACTTTCATTACTCTCAAGTTCTTTCTCATCCTTTTCATCCAACATCATGTCCTCCTCTGCTTCATCCTGTATCCTGTCCATGATAGGATTATGGCTTTGAGAGGGAGTAGAATCAGAGAGCAAAGCTGGAACAAATAGAAAAACATTAAATTTGTGTATACAAAGGCATGAACACACAATCATAATCCCTCACACACACCTACAGACACAGCCACAAGGGGATGGGGAGAGATGCCCACGCGGGGATATGGTGCGATGTCCACGCAAGGACATGGAGAGACAGGCTTTAGAAACTATCTTAAATGTTCAAGTTCATGACTGTGCGAATAAGAATAAATGTAAACAAACCACAAGACATTTGCAACAGTTTTTTTTGGACAGACAAAACCAAAGTGGAGATGTTTGACCATAATGCACTCTACCAGGTTTGGAAAAAATAAAACCATACCTTCTGTATGTATGATAGTGGAGGGGGCATGCAACAGAATAATGGTCCAATAGAACGCCATCAAATATACAGAAGAATTGTTAAATAATACATTTTATTTTGCAATTGCCCGGGAAAAAATACTGAGCTCAACCCAACTAAAATAATATAGTGGATTTAAGCAATAAGGCATGAGAGGGTTATGCATTACTGTAAATAAATCTCAGGAAAGAGGTGTTGAGGTTAAAGAGGTTTGATTCATAAATATGTTGAAAGCATAAACAATAATTAACTGGTCTTAATCCGGTAATCAATTCTAGTTTTTAAATTGAACACTGATTAACAGGGCCCAATTACAGAACACAGTTCATCAAAAACATTGGGGGGAAAAAAGGTATTATATATCACACACTGATAGGAATGCAAAGTGGTCAGCGGTGTGTGTTATTGTCAATAATGTCACGGTTGGAAAAACAGTTTAGCCAGAGTTAAGCACCAGAACTTCCCAACTTATAAATGTGAATAAACAAATTACCACGAACCCATTAATCTCAGCAACAAATTACAAAGGAGTGGGTTTCTCAAGAACAATATGAGAGTCAACTAGAAAATAATTAGTTTATGTGTAATTCATTAATGGTGAGTAATTAAGACTTTCATCCAATTTCCTCCATTTTTGTGTCATGCAATTTTTCATGTGTTGATCATCTAAATTTGCCTTTACCAAATAACACTTTTTTAGAACTAGTATTTGTTGCATTATATTGTGTTACCCCTCAAATGGGCTCACCACCTGTGGGGGGGGGGGGGTAGTAATAGAGGTTCGGTGCCGTGTGGATCGGGCAGTGACCGGAGGCGTGGGCCTGGGAGTCGCCATCCTTGGTTGCTGAAATTAGCTTTCAAAACTTGGAACGTCATTTCACTGGCAGGGAAGGAGCCTGAGCTGGTGCGGGAGGTCGAGAGATACCGGCTAGATATAGTCGGGCTCACCTCAACGAACAGCTCGGGTTCTGGGTCCAAATATCCTTGAGAGGGGCTGGGGGGGGGGGGGGGGGGGGGGGGGGGGGGGGGGGGGGGGGGGGGGGGGGGGGGGGGGGGGGGGGGGGGGGGGGGGGGGGGGGGGGGGGGGGGGGGGGGGGGGGGGGGGGGGGGGGGGGGGTTCTGGAAACTGCTCCCTCTGGAGATTCTGTAGTCCTACTGGGGGACTTCAACGCTCACGTGGGCAATGACAGTGAGACCTGGAGAGGTGTGATTGGGAGGAACGGCCCCTCTGATCTGAACCTGAGTGGTGTTCAGCTGTTGGACTTCTGTGCAAATCACAGTTTGTCCATCACGAACACCATGTTCGAGCACAAGGGTGTCCATACGTGAACATGGTGCCAGGATGCCCTAGGCCGCAGTTTAATGATCGACTTTGTAGTTGTGTCATTGGACATGCAGCCATGTGTCTTGGACACTTGGGTGAAGATAGGAGCTGAGCTGTCAACTGATCACTGACGTCATTAGGCGGTGGAAGGAATACTTTAAGGACCTTCTCAATCCCACCAATATGCCCTCCGGAGAGGAGGCAGAGTCAGAGGACCTGGAAGGAGGCTTGTCCATCACTGTGGCTGAAGTCGCTAAGGTAGTCAGAGGGCTCCTTGGTGGCAGGGCTTCAGGGGTAGATGAGATCTGCCTGGAGTTAATCAAAGCGCTGGATGTTGTGGGGCAGTCTTGGTTGACGCACCTTTTCAACATTGCATGGTCATCGGGGGCAGTGCCTCTGGACTGGCAGACAGGGGTAGTGGTGCCTCTTTTTAAAAAGGGGACCGGAGGGTGTGTTCCAATTACAGGGGAATTACACTCCTCAGCCTCCCCGGGAAAGTCTACGCAGGGGTATTGGAGAAAAGAGTCTGACTGATAGTCGAACCTCAGATCCAGGAGGAGCAGTGTGGTTTTCGTTCTGGTCGTGGAACACTGGACCAGCTCTCCAGGATCCTTGAGGGTTCATCGAAGTTTGCCCAACCAGTCTACATGTGCTTTGTAGATCTGGAAAAGGCTTTCGACTGTGTCCCTCGGAGTATTCTGTGGGAGGTGCTTCATGAGTATGAGGTACATGGCTCCTTACTACAGGCCATTCATTACATGTATTTGCAAAGCAGGAGCTTGGTTCGCATGGCCGGCAGTAAGTCGGACTGGTTTCCAGTGACGGTTGGACTCAGTCAGGGCTGTCCTCTGTCACCGGTTCTGTTCATCATTTATATGGACAGAATTTCTAGGCACAGCCAGGGTATGGAGGGTGTCCGGTTTGGTAATCTAAGGATCACGTTGCTGCTGTTTGAGTGTAAAGCGGCCGGCATGAAAATCAGCACCTCCAAATTTGAGGCCATGGTTCTCAGTCGGAAAAGGGTAGAGAGTCCTCTCTGGGTCAGATCTTGCCTCAAGTGGAGGAGTTTAAGTATCTCGGGGTCTTGTTCACGAGTGATGGGAGGATGGAGCGTGAGATTGACGGATCAGCGCGGGGTCAGCAGTAATGCGGACCCTATACTGGTCTGTTGTGGTAAAGACATAGCTGAGCCACAAGGCAAGGCTCTCGATTTACCAGTCAATCTACGTTCCGACCCTCACCTATGGTCATGAGCTTTGGGTAATGACCGAAAGAGCAAGATCGCGAATACAAGCGGCCGAAATGGTTTTCTCCGCAGAGTGGCTGGGCTCTCCCTGAGAGATAGGGTGAGAAGCTCGGTCATCCGGGAGAGACTCGGAGTGGAGCCGCTACTCCTCCGCATCGAAAGGAGCCAGTTGAGGTGCTTCGGGCATCTGGTAAGGATGCCTCCTGGGCGCCTTCCTAGGGAGGTGTTCCAGGCAAGTCCAGCTGGGAGGAGACCCCGGGGAAGACCCAGGACACGCTGGAGGGATTAGATCTCTCAGCTGGTCTGGGAACACCTCGGGGTTCCCCCAGTTAAGCTTTTATAACTGCCAACAAACCTTTTTGGTAAGTACTAACAAGCTTCTTACACCTCTCAATTGGAAACTTGGCCCATTCTTCACGTGCAAAAGCCTCTAGTTCGGTGATGTTTGATGGCTTCCGAGTTGCAATCATGGGAAAGACAAAGGAGCTTCCACAAAATCTGAGAGAGGAGATTATTTCATCGCACCTAAAAGGCCTTGGGTATATGAAGATTTCTAAAAAAAAAAATAACATCCCAAAAGACACCATTGGGAGCATTATAAGGAAGTTTAAAACTTATGGAACAGCTACAAACCTGCCTGGCTGTGGAAGAAAGCCCAAAATTTCATTAAGGGCCCTTAGCAACTTAGTCAGGACAACTAAGAAAAACCCCCGTGTGAGTGCAAGATACCTACAGGATGACCTGATGAAGGCTGGAACAAGTTAAATATGAATAAAAGAGCACTTCATGGCCGGACTCCACTCTTAACCGCAAGGAACATCAAAAGTCGACTAGAGTATGCCAGGAGGAATTTGTATAAGGCTACAGAGTTTTGGGAGACAGTTCTATGGACTGATGAAACCAAACTGAAACTGTTTGGACATATGAACTAACGGTATGTCTGGCGTGCGAAAGACCAGGCTTATGACCAGAACAATACCATCCCCACAGTCAAGCATTAAGGTGGATCATTGATGATTTCGGGCTGTTTTTCAGCAGCAAAAACTGGCAATCTTGAATGTGTACCTGGCATCATGGATTCTCAGAAATACCAGGCCATTTTAAAGAGGAACGTGATGCCATTTGATGACAAAATAAACCATTGAATCTTCCAGCAAGACAATGACCCCAAAGCACACCTTCAAGTCATCCAAAGCTTGGTTGGGAAAAGGATCCTGGAATGTCCTGGAGTGGCGATTTAAAGAAGGCAGTTGCAACACGGAAGCCATCAAACATCACTGAACTAGAGGCTTTTGCATGTGAAGAATGGGCCAAGTTTCCAATTGAGAGGTGTAAGAAGCTTGTTAGTACTTACCAAAAACGTTTGTTGGAAGTTATAAAAGCTAAAGGATGCTCCACAATGTATTAAAGCGGGGAGTTGAATAATAGTGCACATGCACATGTGTACAAATAGTTACATTTTTCATTTGAACTTCAAAGTTAAGTCAACTTCTGTTGTCAAAATAACTCAAATATGTATTAATAAATACTGTACGTTGTCTAATGAGGTTTTTTTTTGTCATTTATTGTCATTGTATTTCATCCACATCTCTATGTCTTTGGAGGTGAGGGGGTTGTATATATATACACATACACACTGCGTGTGTGTGTGTATGTATGTATATATATATATATATATATATATATATATATATATATATATATATATATATATATATATATATATATATATATATATATATATATATATATACACACACATACACATACATACCTGTGTATATACATATATTTGACAAAGTGACACAGCAAGAGAGAGATATTTGTTACCTGGAGATGGCAATGGGGCATCAATGTTTTCTAGGGGTGGAACTGGTGGAAGGGGCTCCTCTTCCTCAATGTGGTGGTCAGGAGACAAGAACTGACGGACAACACGTTCCACATGTGGCCGAAAGGTATGCTGAATTTTCGGATCAACAACTTGTGCCACGATTCGATCTACACCCTGCTCCAGCATTCCTGATCTACGAGGAACAACACAAAACAAATTTACATTTTTATATAGACAGACTTCACTTTCTGTACAGTACATACTGTGTATTTCTTCTCTAATGGTTGGGAGCCCAATAGTAGCACAACAGAGCAGGTATTACTTGGATGGTGCATTATTCCTATCCCAGGAGTGTCACTGAGTTGTTTAAATTAAACTACAGCAGCACTGCTGCCATTAGCAGCACTGCTGCCACATCATCAGTGTCACTGCAGCACTGACTATAAACAATACACCACCCAAACTATACCAGAACTAATGGTCCTGTCTATTAGAGAACAGAGAACCAACAGGGGACTAACAAAAAAAAAGCTGTAATACAGTCTGTAACTGTACAACTACAAAGTTCATCTATATGGTAAGTGAAGAACATAAACAATGAAGCAAGAAGTAGATGTGTTCAAACTTTTGACTGGTATTGTATAAATAAAAGTGTTGATTTACAAAAATAACTGATTAACAGTGCTGTAACTCACTGCAACACAAGTTGTCTGATGTTGTTTCTCAGTTGGTTTTTGTTGAGTTGAGGACTCCATGTGTGATTAGAAAGATGATTAGAAACAAAGTTGTCTACGCGCTGTCTTAGGTGCAAATATGCCGGCTGCAAAAGAGCAAACAAAAGAAAAAAACAAAAGTTACCTTTGGTGAGTAGACAAAGGCACTAAACACTAAATTAAATTTCCACTCTACACTAAACACCACATTTTCTTTTGGATTCAATGTACACACTTCCTTCAGTGTTATTAGAGCTAAGAATATTCTGTTTAATTGGTAGGTTAAAGTATACAATAAAGAGCCCCACAGTTTGTTTCCTCCCACAGTCCAAAAACATGGATTCAAGGTAAATTTGTTGCTCATAATTACCCCAAAATATGCACACACAATGTGCATACAAAAAGCTTGGCGCCCTGTCCTGTGTGTATCTGCCCAGTGCCTGAAACTTTCTCCCTTGGAAAGTCACTAAAACCCCTGCGACCCTAATATAGGATTATAATAATAATAATACATGTTACATACATCATACTTAAGTTATGTACATATTTCCTTTTTTCATGAGGAGCTTGAGAAAGTAGGGGCTGGCTGTACACATTGGATGTAAAATTACATTATAATTTTGTAATTCATACATACATACACACCCATCCATGGTAGAACATTTCGGGCACTGGGCAGATACACCCAGGACAGGGTGCTAATCTATCGCTGGGCACAACACTCAAACAGACACACGCACACACATTGAACACATGAACACATGTTTTTGGACTGTGGGAGGAAGAACCCTGAGAAAGTGCTGAGAGATGAACGTGGTGAACATTAAGCAAAATATAACATTATATATAATTATATTATAATTATTATAACTATTTCAATATAATAATGTAATAGTTTGTATGTGTGTGTGTGATATGTACAGATAATGGATAAGTAAATACTGTTTTACAAAATTGTAAGGCAATTGTAAGTTATATGACAAGAGAGTTATATGTAAATTTCAATTCAATCCTTAACATTATTTAAAAAACAGTGTGCATGTCTAAATGTTAATAAAGCTTGCATAACCTTAATATTTAGGAGGGAAAAGACAAACCGAACAGACGAGTAAATTAAAAACGAACACTTTCACGTGTGTGTAACAAACAGCATTTTGTTAGCATTAGCTTTAGCGTTAGCATTAGCATGGTTACCTTTGTATCTACGTCCGCAAGACAGTCTCTCCTGAACTGATCAAACAGTCCCTGCGTTTTTAAATGATTTACGATCATAGAGACCAGCTGAGGGTCAGTGGGGGGCAAGCCGGCCATCTCCGATTAAAGACTTTAAGAGCAGGGCATTCAGAAAGTTGTTAGAAATCAACAGACTGAGAAAGTGCAACAAATGGAGCTCCGGTCCGAGCTAATGTTTTGATTTCAGAGTTAAACGAAAATGAACCGGAAGCTCATTCAAGTTGCTCGATTTTTCCACGTAAAGGTTCTTACTCAGCTGGAACGCAGCCTAGTTAAATTATTACTGTTATTAGTATTATTGTTAGAATTTATTTTTATTTTATTATCTTAAAATGTGCAATAATGATGATACATTTTAATTAAATAGCGGTTTTGTGGGATTTCAAAGACGCGTGACAATAAAACAGCATGACATTAATAAATTAGTAGCTAAACGTAATAATAGCTAATAATAACAATAATGCAGTTTCTATGATAAGAAGATAAGCAAAATTAAAATGCAGCAATAGATATAACAACATCAATTACAGGTTAAAAGCGAATCTAAATACATGCATTTTGCGGAGTGACTTCAACGTAGGTAATGTGGAATGATGATTATATCTATGTACATAAATATTAAACATCCTTTTAGCCTTTAGCTTTTGTTTAATCCTTTATTAGGGTCGCAGAGGGGTTCTCCATGCCCATCCAGGGGAGAACGTTTCGGGCGCTGGGCAGATACACCCAGGACAGGGCGTCAGTCTATCACTGGGCACATTCACTTACACTAACACACACACTATAGGGTGCAATCTAAAGCATTCAATCCATGCTTTTGGACTGGAAAACCCAGAGAAAAGATGGCATCCACTCAGATTGGGTGAGAGGCAAACAGTATTTGCTCAAGGATCCACATTGGTAACTTTAGTGGACCTGGGATTTGAACCCTCAACCTCAAACCTCTGTGTGTGTGTGTGTGTGTGTGTGTGTGTGCCCACTGATAGATTGGTCCTTGCCCCCCCCCCCCAGCGACCCCAGTAGAGGTAAATGATTAAGCAAAAGATAATAAATGAATGAATAATTTTCTTCTTCTTTCTAGTCATCCTCAACTTTCTTTTTTTCTGCGTCGTTCCAACATTTATTCACTCAGTCTTTTCGTTTGTCCTGTTTTCTCTAGTCATACTTTGTGTTACATTAGAGGCAATGCTTTATCAGTTACCTTTGCTGAAATATGTTAATTTAAGTGGAGTTTGTTTCACACACTGGTTTATAGTGCAAAAATGGCGACAGTTTCTAGTTTGTTAAAAGGCAGAATATAAAATTCAATTTGGCAGCGGTGGGATTCGAACCCACGCCCCCGAAGAGACTGGAGCCTTAATCCAGCGCCTTAGACCGCTCGGCCACGCTACCACGTGGGAAAACAGGGAGAAATCTGCACTTATTACGGTCGATATTGATTTACTAGATTTATATGAAGGTTGATACGGTAAATTAAATAAATAAAATGTAGAAAAAATAATATGAAAAATAAATTATTTAATAGAGCAAAGGTGACTTCAAAAATGTTGGCGACAATGGACCTGGGACCCACAATCTTCATATTGATAGTCCATCATTTTAAATCATTTTAAAAACTGTAATAATTTTATTTGGGCTACTGCTGCTCTTATGTTACAATAAACAGGATCAATAGCTGCTCAAAGAGGGGCACAGTGGCTTAATTGTTGCCTCTCAGTGCTGAGGATTTAGATTCGAATCACAATCTGGATGGAGTTTACATTCTCTCCCTGTAGGTTTTCTCCTACAGTCCAAAACATGGATTCAAGGTAAATTGAATGATCTAAATTGCCCCATATGGAGTGTGTTTGTGTGAGTGAGTGTGCCCAGCGATATATTGGCCCCCTCTCCTGGGTGTATCTACCCAGCACCCAAAATGCCCCCCCCCCCCATGTCCCTTGTAGAAGATTAAGTGGTGAATAATAAATTAATGAATAGCTAATCAATAAAAAGTTACAAGTTATACATAAACAGGGCCAATTTCATATCTTTAATTTAGCATGTCTTTGGAAAGTGTGGAAAATTAATGTAAAGGTTCATAAAAAACAGGTACCTATGGTGTGTCCAAAAAGATATTTAATGCGTAATGCTGAAAAATAACCAAGCACTGTACAGAGAAATTAACAATGGTAGACATCAACAATTGATGAGAGTTCCGAATTCTTAATGTGTTGGGTTTGAATTCCAAGCTGACCCAGTCTTCAGCTACCAGTAAGGAAACATACTGACTGCCCTGATGCTTCTATCCCTGATGCTGAAGCCCTCTGAGTGCTGAAGTGCAAACATTTGGGAAGAAAAGACAACCACACTAGTGTGGATCATCAATGCTTCATTTATTATTGGTAACAGCTTGGTGTATATATAGGTACAGAGAAAAAAAACGAGGAGTTTTGATTTATTTGATATGGTCACAAAGTCAGAGAAGGAAGTGAAACCATATTCCATATGATTTCTAAGAACAGTACCCAAAATTTTTCCTCAGTTCGGTTGCATTGCAAAACATTTGGCCTTCTTTTAAATTGTGACATATATGTATTTTAATGTTATATAAGCAGGATATACTTGTACTTAAATTAAGCAGACTACATCTTCACTAAATCCATACAATGACAGTCTCTGGACCTATAGGTGGGCAGTCCTCCTTCTGTTCAAGTAATTTATTTGTATAGAGCTTTTTTCACAAATGTATATTGTAACAAAGCAGCTTTACAGTGTTGTAAGCCTTTAAACACCCAAGAGCAAGCCGAAGTGACAGTGGCAAGAAAAAAAAAACTGTTATTCTGTTCTGTGTGTGAATCCACCATCCATATATGGCAAGGGCTTCCAAAGCCCTCAATCTCACAATATATTTACCAAATATTACCAGCCCCCTAAGTATAAGCCACTTCCTACAATTTCACACGCTCTCCCCACTGTTTCCAGTAGTTATTCAAACCATCATGATTTTACAAATTACAAATCAATTGTGTTTGTTTCACTGACCAATTCTTCAGGGCAAGCATTTTGAGGAAAACCAGTCATGGCGAGCACATGCCAACTCCCACAGAAAGAAACAACTTGCACCAAATGGGAATCAAACATGAAATCCATCTGCTGTGAGGTGGAAGCACTAAATGCTGCATAATGTGATTTGTTAAAACTACAAAAAAAAAAAAATTGTTTAAACTAATTTTGGTTAAATAGCTGCTTAATACACAAAACTAACTTCACCATTTTATGAAATATTTTTATTGAAGGAATCCAGAATTTCATTTAAAAAAAAAAAAAAAAAAAAAAAAAAAAAAAAAACCACAAAAAAAAAAAAAAAAAAAAAAAAAAAAAAAAAAAAAATCACACCTCTAATAATAGAAAAGAAAATAGAAGCAATAAACAAAACACTGTACAGATGTGAAAGAACATACAAAAAAAAATGAAAAAAAAAAAAATACAAATACCACAATTTACCAGGACCCATGACCTTTCAGTAGAAAAGGACTTGCATCAGGTCACAATATCAAATAATTTATCAATTTATCAATTGCTTGTACAATACATACTAAAGTTTCTAATGAGTTTGGAATTTTTACATCCCACTGTGAAAGGAGTCTAAGCATCATTAATTTGAATGTATACTTTGCTTATCCATTAATAAAAATAAGCTTCAATAATCTGCTTTTTTTGCCTAATTTCCTAAACTGTAACATAAGAATTAATTTAGTTTTGTGGCATAACTGCAGGATCAGATAGAGTATGTTAGAGCATTCAGGGTTAGAATTAGTGCAAGTGTTGAACACGTTTGGGTTGGCACACAGGGGGCAGAACCCTGCGCGAGTTGGCCTTCACCCACGGATGTTCCATTACACTCTTTAGAGGCAGACGCATGGCAGGACTATGTCTCAGCAGTTTAGTGATCAGATCACGAGCACCCTCCGACACCACTGAAGGAAACTGTAGATCCACCTGGTTGAAGAAAAGCAAACGAACAATTTTAGTATAATATTTTGGGCGGGTTCACAAAAGGCACACCTGAAGATCAGTCCAGCCATTTCTCTGTAAATACTCGTTTTTTTTATAATTCAATTTCAGTCTGTGAAGTAATTCCTTAATATAACTTGTTTGACAAGTTGATCAATGAAATTGTTAAAACCAGTGGAGGGGGGGGGGTGTAGGGCTACAACAACGAATGGTTAATAATCGATCAGGAAAAAGGTTGACAAATTTTATCATCAATTCATTGTGACGATTTACATGTTACTTGTAGCGGCGTAACTGCTTACGTCACCTGCAGCACTTTGTCAACGCTGAAAAAAATAATAAGAGCGGGTCGAACAGAACGAGGCGGAATCTGTGAAACAAGTTTAACAAACTATACAAATGAAACAAGATCGACAAAGGGGGAGAAAAAAAAAAAAACCTTCGTCTTAAATCATCTAAAGTGTTGGAGCACTTCACGCATCACACAACTAAAAAAAAAAAAACATGCAAACTTTATGAAAATGATTTGACCTGCACGGAGCAGCACGGTGATAATACACCACCTGAAAGTAAACATGTTGGAGTCACCAAGGATAAAGTATAATGGAGCTCAGCAACAGAGTAAATCACTACAATATCCTGAGTTGCTTTAGTTTTGAAGTGAAACAACGTAACGGTGCACTCACACTGAACTAAATGAGCAATTGTGAGGCGTTACCCCCCCCATAATGGTTATTATCCTGGGTTTGAATGGGGAGGTCAAAATAATGTGCGTGGGGAGGGGGGGTTCCTATGTCTGACAGACTGCATGTGGTGGGGACTGGGACTGACTGCTTTGATTAGTAAAATACAAAATTCATATAGAATTTAATTCAGAAAACACACAACCTAAATCAAAATTCTGAAAGGTATTGTTGTGCAAATAACATAATTGAATCGCAGTTACAAACCTTGGCAATGCGTTTATACGTTTCTGTGTGAGTAGCTGTCTGAAATGGAGGATCACCAACCAAACACTCATAACACAGCACACCGATGCACCACATATCCACTTTTTCATCGTGAGGGTGACCCTCCACCATCTCAGGAGGCAGATAATCCAGTGTACCACACATGGTGCGACGCCTGGGCACAAAAACATGACTTAATGGGCTAGAAGATTCACTTCCAATTTATGTTTTGTAACCCCCAAAACATCTGCCAAGCACAGATCAGTATGACCATGATTGGGTGCAAGATCCACAAAACATCTTAACCATTGCCCTTAACATCTAAAGCCCTCTCTTGTCATTCATCTTAAAAGAAATATTAAAGTTTTTTTTTTTTTTTTTTTTGAAAGATGTTCTTTTTTAATTAAATCAATATTTCCACAGAGACTAAAATCATTAAAATAAAACAGTAGTTGATTGCAACGCTACAACAATTACACATCTAAAGAATGTACAGTCAGGCTTTGCTGACTAAGATGTATTTTAGTACTGAGCTGTAGGTTACCGTAGCGATGGCGCATGGACAGACCAGCCAAAATCAGCAATCTTTAGTTCTCCCCTGAAGCCCAGCAGCAGATTCTCAGGTTTAATGTCCCGATGGATTACCTTATTCTCATGGCAATACAACAGCGCGTCTGCTGCCTCTTCCATAAACTATACAAAGTATTAATAATACATAAATGAAAAAAAAAAAATAATAAGTGTTTATTTATAAAAATAAATAAATAAAAATTACACTGCAGATGTCTGACCGTGGCTGTGCGCTGGTCGTTGAAGCGGCCACAGCGTTGTAATTCTTTGTACATTTCTCCACGTGGAGCATACTCTAGAATTAAATATACCCGTGATAAATCTTGGAAGTAATTGTAGAAACACAAGATATTTGGATGCCTGCAAACACAGAAGACAACAAATTTAGCCCTGTTTAGGACTGTTCTATTTAGGCAAATTACAAAATAAAAATTTGAATTCACACACGAGCCTTGAGGTAAAATAATAATAAATAATGAAAAATAAAGATGATGGTACAATTAATTTTATTTATGGTCATGCGCTGAAAGTTGAATTGACTGAAAACCAAACTTAATTGAAACATCGTATAATCTTTAATGCCCAAATCAAATTTTAATATGTGATTGAAAGAAATCAACACTGCATAGTTTTATTCTGAGGCCAGGGGGGGCGCAATTAACGCCATAGGCAAGTTGTACTTGAAGGTTTTTGCACCCTTTTAGAAGGCATTATTTCTGCATATATCTGACCTAAAAAAAGTAATTATTAAATAAGTAACCAAATGAATTTACTTTATTTAAAGATCTATGCTACTATTAAACAGCCTTAGGTGATATTAATGTTAGACAGTTGCTGCTCTTTTTGTATGGATAAATATTACACATTAATTAGAATAAATAAAAATCCACAAACCTAAGGTGAGACTGGATCTCAATCTCCCTCCTGAGCTGGTGCTCCACTCCCTCCTTTCCCATTTGTGATTTAAAGAGCACCTTCAAAGCCACGATAGCCTTTAGCTTTTTCTCCCGTGCCAAATACACATTGCCGAACTTGCCTTTCCCAAGAGGTCTTCCGATATGGAAGTCCTTAATCGAGAACTTCCTAAAAAAAAAAAATTTAAAAAACATTTTTTATAAATGCTCGAAATAAATTGTAAAAAGACCAAATTTGTGGAACACGAATTTAACATATTTGGTGAAAAAAACCTCACTTTCTGCCTCGTAATTTTGTATTACTGACTAGTTCAATTGATGCTTTTAAACCATAAAGCAATGATTTGGGCAGACAAAAACATTTCCCTTTAACTTTAAATGTACCCTGTAATATATAGATCCTCTAAGTTTGGGTAAACTTTGACAGCTGACTAATAATAGATTCATACTTACTTCTGTGAGCTTGATTTAACAGGTACACGGCCAGGAACTAAAAAGAGAAATGAAGTCACTTTTAAAAAATTATACATTTAATCCAATATATACAAGGCTTTTAAAAAGTTTTTTCGTGTGTTTGCCATTCCAGCTAAAAGTTACTTAGTATATGGCATTTTAGATGTGTTTCATACATGAATTTGAGCTATTTAATAACTGTTGTGCAATGTTTTCAAATCTTGATATGTTCCAGAAACTTAAAATGGTATACGGATTATTTTATTCAAATAGTATCAAGGTAGAATTTTCCCTGGTATAATCAATGACATGTCATTCTATAAGAATGTGATTTATTGGTGATAATATTATCAGTGGTGATAAACAATTTTGACAAGTTGGGGCATCGCTCTCAAGCCGGAGGTGTTAATCACAAGCAAAAGTGATAAAGTTTAAGAGGTATTTAAAATCTCGAAGTAATTACCCATGAGTGATCTAGAATTCACCTCTTCTCTCACAGGTCTCACCATTGACTAGAGAGGAGAAGAGAGAGGGGGGGGAAAATGAGCATACAACAAGGACAGTACTTCAGTTTGCTGTTCAATTATTTAAACTACCAAAAAAAAAGACGTAATTACGCCTAAAAATAATTTCTCAACAATGCCAGTCCAAAACAATCAATGTAAGGTTCATGTATTTTGCCTAGAACACAGAAAAATTGTACCTGTGTGAAAAGGCCTTTAGGCTCACAGTTCTCCTTGTTCTAAAATCACCAGAACACAAGAAATTGAATTAACACCTGCTGTGACAAAAACCCTAAAAAAAATAACTGGGTACTACAGGCCTACAATTAATTTATTAGTGGCCAAGTTTTTTTTTTAAGTAGTTAGTTTGAGGTCAGTTAGCATGACTATTTAAATCTAAATTATTTTCCTCTAGTTTCTTAAATCCGAAGATTGTTTAACCTAATATAACAAACTAAAATTAAGTGTGAAACATAATATTTAAAAATGTACTCTTGGACTAATAAAATTAAAAAAAAACTATTTGACAGCTGCATATAAAAAGACATCATGTAACTTAAGTATCTAGTTTCTCCTGGATATTAAAAGACAGGTCTGTACAACAACCTCAAAGCAGCTTACAGTGGATTGCATAAGATAGACCTACTAAGTATTAAGTTCTAGTTTCATAATGATTTGGTTTTAAATCCAATTTTAGACAAGAGCCAGTGAGCGAAATTAAGAATGTGCACATAGATTACAATGATAAATAAACATTTTAGTAAGCAATAATGAAATGTTTTGCTTTTTTTTTTCAAAAAAACCTGTTTTTCCTGATGTAGCAGAAAAATTAACAAATCCCTGACCTAGCAAAGTTATGAACCCATCTAAATGTAAAGGCAGGATTTATTATTTATTGTTTATGGTTAGTCGTATGTTATTTGTTTGATGTTTTATAGCAATTATTAGTGATGGCAAGTTAGCACATTATGTCTCGGTTGTTCAAATGTCACATTATTTATATAACAACTAAAACAATTTACAAATCAAGTAAAACACCTAAATATTTAGATGAACACAGTTCACGGAGAAAAAACGCTTGATTTAAATTCGAAGCAACAGTAAGCATCAATAGCCTGCAAGCTTTTATCCATATAACGCTCTTATACATCTTGTTTGTAACTTAATACATCTTGGTTGTAATTTAGTTTCGTTACCTGCATGTTCGCAAACAGAACCTCGGTGCTTTAAAACCTCCGTGTTATTGTCGTTTTTAAAATGTTTTAAAGCGCTTCAGCCGCGACCTCCAGTCCAACACTAACCGCCACCGTTTCAAATCTGAATTCGTCACTTCCTCTGCGAGCTCATTGGCTCCACTTTAACTTTCGTTCCTCCCAGTTCTAGGTGGCTTTGTTGCAGTCAGAGGGCGTGTTTAAAAGATCTTTAGCCATTAAAAATCACACTTAGAAATATCTACCGCCACAATTCACAAGCAATAGCAAAAGTATGTAAAATAAGCACTGCAAAAATCCAGGCGCATGCATTTTTATCTAGAGATAAAGGTTGGTCACGTTCTTTGACTGCGCATGCGTCGAGAAGAGTCGATTTTTAATCATTCATTTATTCATTCTCTTCCACTTACTCCTCTACTTGGGTTGCGGGGGGTTTCCCATGCACATCCAGGGGATATCGTTTCGGGGGGATAGCAAAGGGCAGGGCGCTAATCTATTGCTGGGCACATTCACACAAACACACAATTTAGAGAATTCACTTTACCTTAAACCAATGTTTATGGACTGTAGGAGGAAACTGGAGGACCAGGGGGAAACCCACTCAGACACAGTGAGAACATGAAAACTCCACCCATATTAGGATTCGAACATGGAATCCCCAGTGCTGAGAGGCAAACAACACTACATAATTCATTCATTTATTATCTCCCGCTTTATACTCTATTAGGGTCGCGGTGGGGTTCATCATGCCCATCCAGGGGATAGCGTCTTGGGCGCTGGGCAGATAGACCCAGGACAGGGCGCCAATCCATCGCTGGGCACACACTCACTCACACAGACACACTCTATATGGGGCAATTTTAAGAATTCAATTGACTTGATCCATGTTTTTGGACTGTGGGAGAACCCGGAGGAAACCCACGCAGACACGGGGAGAACATGGAAACTCCACCCAGATGGGGATTCGAACCGGGAATCCCTAGTGCTGAGAGGCGAACGTGCTAACCACTAAGCCACCGTGCCGCCACACTACATAATATTTATTAAATGATGAACTGATTAATTAATGAGCATCAAACAGCCAAAACACACATATAAAAATGTGTCAGGGATTAATGACTGTGTGTGCCTTTCTTTTTACTGTTATACAAACCAAGAAAACATCAATAAAATGATAAAGTGATCTATTTGCATAAACACAGAGGAATCTGTCCTTCATATTTAACCCATCTTTGCAGTGATACCTACAAATTTACACACACTGGTGATGTAAGCACTGAGCAGTGGGTGACTTTGTATACAGTGCCAGGGAGCAACTGGGGTTAGGTTGGGCCAGGGGCGTCGTTAGACCTGGGCAGATGTTTTGTCAGTAGCCCAGGATTAAATGAGAGCAGCTTTATCTGCAGCCTCTCCTCCAGCAGCAGAACCATATGGAGTTACCGTCAGCTGTTTGTGCTTCTAAGTTGTGTGTGTGTGTGTGTGAGGGAAACAGATTTTTTTCGCCAGTATCGGGAGTAAAGTTACCATAATAACTGTATGTTGGCTGTAAAGAGCAGCTTCTCAGCTTTCAGAAACCGTCAGATTTTTTCTGAAGGCGCAAACTTAAGTTACGATATTTCAAAGCAAAACCTTGTTAAAACTGTCTCATCTGCGACTGACTCGTGAAACGGATTAATGCTTTTTTGCCGAAGCTCAGGTTAATTTATTAAAAAATTTTAAAAATAATGTAACTGTTAGCAGCCGCTCGTTCTTCCCCGGGAGATCGGCTACGCCGGAGGGAATGCGTACGCCGCTTGCACCTGGTGAGCGTTTCCTGGGAACGGCTACGCGGAGAACAATGCGTACGCCGGTCCGCTGGATGAAACACTCCCACGGATACAACCTGTGTGGGAGTAATGCGTAGCGCCGCACCGTGGTTGAGCGCGGAAGGCACCAGGATAAAAACAAAACGGTTCGAAGACACCAGGATAAAAACAAAACGGGTTTATTATTAAAAATGCTGTAGATACACCAACAGAAAGGGGGGAACGAAACAAACGGACTAACATCAGGATGTACCACTAACAAAGACGTGCACGGGGAAGAGGGAATACGGAAACTAAATACAAAAACACCCAATCACGTGCACAAAAACAAACCAATCACCCAACGGAGTCCATGAGTACATTAATGAGGGACAGGTGCCGAAGGTAACAACAGTTTGTAAATGGATAAATACACTCATGAAAGGGCAATTTTTAAAGAGGACCGAGGGGGAATAAGGGATTTGGGCTAAAGCCCCTGATGTTTCTGAACCCTAAAAACGCCCCTGGGTTGGGCACAAGGGCATTTCAGCCATAGCATTTGTTGGGACTGGGTATCAAATCTGCGGTTTAGGTCACCCTATGTGGTTCAAATATAAAAAACAAATCTTAAATTAAGGGTTATATATTCAGATATATTCCAGATAATTCTTTATTTATTGTATGGGTACAGTAAAGTAAAAGCTTAGCCAATAGGATGTATCAGTGCAAGCATAGTGCCTCAAGTCTACAAAAATTTCATCTTTTTTATTTAGAAGGGTCCCAAATTGGATTCATAGATTCATTGGATTCAGATCGAACGTGGCCCAGGATAAAAACCTGCCTCAAGTGGGGTGTGATAGGTAGTTAGGGTGTTGGGCTAACAATCTGGAGGTTGTAGTTTTAAATGCCATGTCCACTGAAGTTACCACTGTAGGTAATTGAGCAAGACCCTTAACCCCCAATTGCTCCAGGGGTGCTGTGGCCAACCCTGTGCTCACTTGGTAAGTTGCTACAAAAAAAAGCATCTGCTAAATGACCAAATGTCATGTGCTATCAGCAAACAAGCTAAAGGTGAAGACTGGGCTACTGCTACTAGAAAAAGAGGGAAAAGATGTCGAAGTAGGAATGCTGACTGCAGGCAATGAGAACTGGTGAAGGGGGAATTTGCAGGTGAGAAGTTGAGATCCCTACCAGTAATCACCATTCTCAACAGTACTGTAATGGCTGTGGACTCCTACAAGTTCCTGGGCACGGTAAGCTCCAAGGATTTGAAATGGGATTGCAACATCAGCACCATCATTAAGAGAGCTCAGCAGAGGATGTACTTCCTGCCTCAGCTGAGGAAGTTCAACCTGCCCAAGGAGCTGATGGTGCAGTTCTACACCGCATCCATCACAGTGTGGGGCAGCTTAGCCACCAGACATGACACTCACAGACTGCAGCGCAACATCATGTCTACAGAGAGAACCATCGGTGTTAAGTTACCCTCCCTACGAGACCTGCACAGGTCTAGAACCAGGAAGCGGGCAGAGAACTTCGTCCGTGATCCATCACACCCTGGACATCACCTGTTCCAGTATCTTCCCTCAGGCTGGCGTTTCAGCCAGTTGAGGATCAAGTCCTCCAGACTACTGAAAAGCTTCTTTCCACACACCATCACACTCATGAACAGCTGAACTCATTCTGCAGTTTTCTACTGCTGCACTAGCATCTTATTTTTAAATACACAATTATGCACAGATTAGGTTTACAGGTGTGTATGTGTGTGGGTGTGTGCGGAGGATGATGGCTATTTTGGGTGTGTTTTTGTTACGTCTGTAATTTCATATTGTTGTGCACTGTGAGCTGCTGTAACCAAGGACAAATTCCTTGTATTTGTGAGCATACTTGGCCAATAGAGTCTGATTCCGATTCTGATGATATACTATGTGTGCAAGACACCAAGTGGAAGAAAAATAATACCAGTAGCATTTGGTAGGTAAAGGGTCAGGGTAAAGCTGGAAACTATTGAAGTGTTATTGATTGTCAAAAGTTTATATGTTCCACAATTTGGTTGTGAGATGTAGAAAAAAGATTGAATTGGTTAAATTTTGTTTTAAAGTTTTGGTAATGGTACCCAAAAAGGAGAGAGTTTGGGGAATAGCAGTGATGAAGAGGTGTTGGGATAACATAGCTTTAGGAACACGGAGAAAAATCATGGTAAATTTTTCAAGGAAATTTTTAGAGTGAAGGAAGGAAGTGGATAATATCTCTGAGAAGATATTGGTGACTAAGGTGGTGGCACGGGGAGAGGCTACCTAAAGCTTTGATAGACTACAAACAATTATCTTCTCCACCTTCCTGATTATGTGCCAGAGTTTAACTTATTCTTATAATCTGTAAAAACTAAGCAGATGTTATTAATGATGCAATAATTGACTCAGTGATCTTTGTGTGGAACCAAATCCTCAGGCTCAATTTGCAGGTTTATTTCTTTCAGCTGTCGAAAAATTACATTTGATACTGTGCTTTGTTGGTGCTTTCACCCCCACTTCAGATCACTGGATATGGCTGTGCATAGGAACATAAGTGACTCCCTAATAAAATGTCATTGATATTAAGTGAGGTTAAGGGGAGGTGGTAGCATTCAAAATCCACCACGTTTTTTTAGTGTTTTGTGATTTTAGGAAAAAAATATTGTTGCTGCACCAGAAGACAAATTGCCTTCCTTTCTATAATGACAAAATTTAAGAAAAATGGTGGTTACCTTTCAAGTGGATATAACTTGCCAAAAAGTGCAAAAAAAACCCTAATAAAATAAAAACACAATTATTAGTAGTAGAATTGTAGCATTGTAAAAAAAATAATTTATTGTATCATTAAGATAAATCAAAGATCTTGCTGGGTCAACTGGACGCAACTGGTACATATCACAAAGATTTGGCAGTGATCTGGTGGTTTGTCTGCTGCATATTTTTGCATAACAATATTTTACTTTGGATGAACAGAAGAACCATGGTACTTTATCTATATTATTATTGAGGTTAATGTAATTGTAGGAATCGTAGGCTTGTGGTTAAGGAGCACGCCTTGCGACTTAAAGGTCCCCGGTTTAATTTCTGGTCTCACCAAGTACTATGGCTAAAGTGCCCTTGACCAAGGCACATGAACTATTGCTCCGCAAGCACCATATACAAGACTGCCCACTGCTCCATGCACGTGTGCTTACCTTACTCAGTGTTTGTGTATATGGGTGTGTTTCACTGCACGGATGGGTTAAATGAGGCAGACAAATTCCTCTTTATGTAAGCACTGTAGGCAGAATTAATCACTTTATCTTGTTAATAATTTATATAGCAGCAATGTAACACAAGACACCCTTACGAAAATGGTTTATTATTGAAAATCATACAACAGCAAATCTTACACCTATAAATATAACACTGGCAATATGTTAATTGTACATGGCCATTTAGCAAGATCAAAGTATGGCTTAACACCACAGACAGCAGATTAATGACTGAGTAATTATATGGACTTCATCTTCAGGCCAAATACAGCAATGATCTGAAGCAATTCACAGAGAGCAGGAACCACACTATATGTGTGTGTGTGTGTGTGTGTGTGTGTATGTATGTGAAAGAGAGAAAAATATTTTCATTAGGCAAACGTTGGGTTCAGGCTGAACAGAAAGCATCAGCAGCAGTTTCTGTTATAGCAATAGTTACAGGTAACTTTAACTTAAATTATCTTGGCTCTGAGACCTTTAGTTACAACAATTTCTGATAATAGTGTGGACGTGGGTCTCAGTACTGTCTACGTGGCCTTATTGCAACAGATTAATAGCAGATAAAAGTTTCTGTAGAAACAAAAGATGTACATCTGTACTGACCGTGCTAAATATACATTCTTGACTTAATATAATCAGCATAATAAGATATTATAAAAAAACATAATAACTTTAGAAGGTTATTCATGGTGATATGCAAACACAAATGTTTACGATGAATCACTCATACAGTAATATCATATTTTCCTTTACACAATGTACATAAACAACCTGTTCATTATACTTTTTTTTTTTTTACAAGCATGACCACACAAACTAGTGTGTGTGTGTGTTCTATTGCTGACCTGCAGAAGGCGAAAATGATCCAGTAAACCCAGCATTCCCACTGATGGATGGTAAAAAAGGAAAGGGAGACAGATGCACTGCAGTGACATGCCACAGCTGGAAACATGCTTAGGAAAATACTTGTATATACAATCTTCGTAGATTTACATACAATATGATATACAGTGTAAATCTTCGTTAAAGAAGTGATGTAACTACTTGTTTAAAATTGCACTGTGATGGTAACAAATGTTTCTGAAGAATATAGTATCAAATTATTTCATTCTATTGAAACAAGTTAAAATACTGTATTTCAATTATTTCAGCGCATAAGATCTCAGTTTGTTATATAATATATGAATAAAGTAACAGTGGTCTTTAAGACAGTAATAGTAATTAGTATTTAAGGTTTGACATTTTGTCCAGTTTGATATCAGTGGTCATCTGAATTATTGTGATTAGTATTTGTCAGCTTGACCTAATCTAGCCATATTGCATTGACATAACTTTACATATGAGTTTTTTGCCAATTGCATGATTCATAAAAACTTAAACAAGCCCACCAACCTAATGTAATTCTTAACCATGTATATAATTTGTTAAACTTCTACTTAATCCTCTTCTAGGGTCGTGGTGGGGTTCTCCATGCCCATCCAGGGGAGAACGTTTCGGGCGCTGGGCAGATACACTCAGGACAGGGCGCCAATCTATTGTTGGACACACTCACTCACACAGACATACACACAAACACACACGCTATATGGAGCAATTTAGAGCATTCAATCTACCCCAGAGGAAACCCACGCGGACACGGGGAGTATATGGAAACACCAGCCAGATTGGGATTCAAACCTAAATTTCCAGCACTGAGAGGTGAATGTGTTTAACCACTAAGCCACTATGCCCTAATATAATTCACATAGTCAATATCATTTATACATTTATAAGACATTAATATAAAGACATGAACATAAATAAACACCCTGTAACAAAGTAATCAGTTCATAATTATCTTGTGTAAGAGGATACATAGCAATCCAAGGTTAATGTTAAACATGGAGCCACCAGAAAAGAATCCAAAAAGTTCAACAGCAAAGAGGAACAATGTTACAGAAAGAGCGATAACCAACCTGTATGAAAAAAAGCAAGACGATTTTACATTAAAAGATCATTTAAAAAGGCAAATAAATAAAAAGCCTAAATGAGATAAACCATAATGCTAAAATAATTGTAATTTAAATGTAATATTTGCACAAAATTTAGTAAACAAACTGTGTTTACCGTGTGTCCTCCATTGTGTACTGATCCTGTGTGAATTCCAAAGGTAAGCATGCTTTAACATTGTTATCCTACAAAACACAGTAGTTAAAGGTGAAAACATCATGTGGTTCTTCTTAACACTAATATCCAGATAAAATAACCTGTATAATGCACTATATTGACATAGGAAAATATAAATTGTGTTAACAGTTATATGTTATATGTATAATATATATATATATATATTTTTTTTATATGTAAATGCATATTTACATATGCAATATTTTGTGTCTGGTTTGTGTACAATATATATTTCATGGCGATTAAATTGGATCAAGGTTTAATAAATTTGCTCTAACGTTTTGAAAGGTTTAATGGGGAATGAAAGGTGTTTTTTTACAGACATTGTGACTGGATATATGGTATGTACCAAAAAATAAAAAGGCGCAGGATTTAAAATTTTTTTTAAATATTTGATATTCCTAAGAATATTATTAATTATAATATGAAAATAAATATGTGCCAATGCACATATTTATATTTAATTGTAAAAGTCCCCATTAATGCTGTTTTCTTAGTCTAGTCTAATTCTGCAGACATTAACTGTAAGTGTACTCTTCTATCTCCCATTTTCAGTATTAGTTTAAAAATGCCTATTAGGACATTTGGTATTTGTTTGGTGTGTGTCTGTGTGAGTGAGTGTGCCCAGCGATAGATTGGTGCCCTGACCTGTTACTGCCCAGTGCCCAAAACGTTCTAACATGGATGGGCAGGTATAGTAGTAGGTGGAAGATAATGAATTAATAAATTACTTAAATATTAATAAATAAATAAATGAAGGTTCTTAAGACAAAGACAAAAATGACATTTAAATATGTGGATCTACATTTATTTTAGTAGAAATTGTAATGTCCCTTATTTTGCCGGATTGAAGTGAATGTGTGTGTGTTTTTACCCGGGACCAGAAAATTGTTATGACCATGACAAGGTGAGCAGTTATCGTGAGGAACCGAGCTGGAACAAGGCTGTTTATTATTGACATGTTTGCCACCAAACTGCTTAAAGATGATCACTAAAACAGTAGTAAAAAAAAAAAGACATTCATTTATATGGATTTAACTAATTTACATTTGGTGTACTAAATTCTGCATACATAAGGTAACACTATGTATTATGCTTTAGGGTTGCATATAGTATGGGCTGGGAGAGTTTTGTATTAGGCAGCATGCAACATATAGTATTAAAATATTTGTAATGACATAGTATGTGTTGTAGAGACGCATACATGCAATATTTATAGTTTGGTATTTATGCTGTTAGTTCTGTTATTATATAATATATCCATTTGTAACATGTACTAGTTAGTATACAGAACCATTCAAAAGTTTGTACACACCTCCTTATTGCTCAACCTGTTGTCAATTACAGTATATAAGTTTAATTTACAGTGAAGATGGCATTTTGAGGGTTGTGGTAGCTTAGTTGTTAGTGTGTTTGGCTATCAATCAGAAGGCTGTGGATTCAAATCCCAGGTCCACTGAAGTTACCAGTGTAGGCACTTGAGCAGGGACCTTAAACCTCATTGCACCCGTTTGCTGTATCTGACCCCAACAATAAAGTTGGTATACTTGTAAGTCACTTTGGATAAGATCATCTGCTCAAATGACCAAATACATTTACAGACTATAGTCCATCTGGTTGTGTTTTACAGTACTTACAATGTTAGTACCCTTTACTCTGTTCTCTAATGGTCAGGACCTCAATAGTAGCACCACAAATCATTATTTGGTTGGTGCATTTTTCCTATCCCAGCATTTTCATTGAGGAGTTCAAATGAAACTGCAGCAGCATTGCTGCACTATAACCTCCTCGCCAGAACAGTGTCACTGCAGAACTGACAATAAACAATGCAGCACACAAATCATACCTGATGGTCCTGACCAATAGAGAACAAAGAACCAACAGGGGAGTGACAAAAAAAGAAAACTGTAACTGTCTGTATTTGTAAAACTGCAAAATCCATCTATATGATATACTGCAGCAGATAGTAAGGACAGCTGAGAAATCATTGGTGTCACTCACCTACATCACAGACATTTACCCCACATACTGCATCCGCAAAGCAACCAGCATTGTGGACGATCACACACACATTTTAAAGATACTCTTGGTGCTCTTTAAAGCACCCAGGTCCTTAAACTGTGCAAGGTTTATTTCCTAAACAATCACAGGACTTGTACTGGACGAAACAAACACATTATCGCACACGGACAGATTTGCTGCTAATTGCTGCTAAAACACATTGTATATATGTTTACATTCATGGACAAAACTGCTGCTAAAGTACACTCTTCACAATTATAACCAATGGACATATTTGCACCTTACAGCTCACACTACAATTGGGCCACCTGCACTGTTCCCTCCCGGCACTTAATGTTTGTCTTTTGTATTTATTTTAATTGTGAACTTTATGTTGTGTTGTGTAGTTTGCTATTCGATGTAGAACCTTGTTCCTGGAGGAATGTTGTTTCGTTTCACTGTGTACTGTATACCACTGTATATGGTTTGGAATGACAAATAAAAACACTTGACCTTGATGAGTGGAGAAAATAGACAATGGAGCAAGAAGGCGGTGTGTCCAAACCTTTGACAGGTACCGTATATAATATAATTCATGACTTCAATTTTAAATATTTACCCTTGAGTTAATTAAAAAAAAGTTCTGTACTACAAAGCGAAGTTATTTAGAGCAGCGAATGAAACATTGTTGGTTTCTGTTGGATTAAAAAAAAAATCTTAAGCAGTAAACACGTAGCATTTAAGATTAATTCCTGTTACGCTGTGGTCGCAGTCTTCTTTTAATAACTTTGAAAAGTCAATTCTAAAATAAACTTTACTAATGATATAACCTGCGGGATACTGTTCGTGAGCAGCTAACCAACTTACCGACAGGCACACAGTTAGCATAGCAATCTCAATCTTCTATTCTCCATTCTCCCATGCTTTTCCATACTTCCGCACAGAAGTGTAGATTTATATTGTAATTTAAAATATTGTCTTAGTATTGTTTTGTAAAAAGTGTTATATGATTGTAATTTATCGTAGGAATTAGGTTTAACTACATGTGATGACCAGCGATGGATTGGCGCCCTGTCCTGGGTCTATCTGCCCAGCGCCCGAGACGTTCTCCCCTGGATGGGCATGGGGACCCCCACCGCGACCCTAATAGAGGATAAAGCAGGAGATAATGAATACATGCGATTAATATAAATATTAAGCGTCCGGTACTGTTGCTACAGCAACAATTTTATTCACCCATGAACAAAATTGCACTTAGCGCCCCTCCAC
This sequence comes from Corydoras maculifer, assembly GCA_019802435.1. NCBI lineage: Eukaryota > Metazoa > Chordata > Actinopteri > Siluriformes > Callichthyidae > Corydoras > Corydoras maculifer. The sequence continues at coordinate 887,900 of JAFMOD010000265.1, forward strand.
GGACTGGAGAAGTATAAGGCATGTACGACGTATACAAGTATATATTGTGCGCCATTCTATTTCTTTAAGAGTTAGCCAGTTATTTTAATCAGTGGTGTTTGGCTGGCAATTTCGCTACTTCCAAGCCACCAAGCATGCTTTTACCCGGTCTCCAACAAGATAAGTCAATAAATAAATGCTGTGTCAAATAATTGAAGTGTTCTTCAACAGCAACCAGTAAGTTTTATCATGAGATACATCACCTTATCTTATCAGAACAGTAAAATCTTTCCTATTCATAATTTTCTTAATTTGCTCATCCAGGAGGGAACATTTTGCTGGGAAGATACACCCAGTATAGGACGATAATTCATTGTTGGGTGCACAATGTCAAGATTGTCAAAAAGTAGTCTTTTAAAATAGCTTAATATTGATAAATATATCACTCTCTGCAAAAAGGGTTGAGATATTATATCTACTGGTGAACCAAGCAAATATATTTTGTGCACAACTTTTATTTGTCATTATTACGCTGTAATAATGAGGAAGGCTTAATATTTTTCACTGCAAATATCTGCATAATTTTAATGAGTTAGAATGAGATACAAGCAGCATGAACTGATGGACCCTTTTAACACCAAGCAACACAATTTTAGCTTACAGTGCAAGAAAACTGGAAAAAAAATTCATTTCAATACTGAACCCACTACCCTTCTTACTGCCTAATTATAAGGCCTCTGGCAAACCCAAGTGATGGGCAAAATCTAGCAAACATTTCAGTTTTTGAGCATCAATTTGTTAAGACCATTGAAAACCTTTGAGCAATTTTTATTATTTATGCATAAAGTACTTAGTACCTATTATAACTTATTTTAATAATAATTAAACTCTGTATTTACTTTGTTTGGCATGTGCTTACAGTATTTTAAAGCTTGTACAACTTAACACTGGTTATGTTTTTCAAAGGAACATGCTTTCTTGAGATCTGATTTTTAAAACAAATTTATTAAACACATACTCTTATGGAGAATAAATATTTAAAAATGTCATTAAATTTGTACAACGCAAAAAAAAATGTTTTCTAGTTTCTTCAAGTATGTGAATCAGTCTGGGTTAACAGTTACATTACAATCAGTAAACAGCATGGTGCAGTTAGGTAGTAGATTGACCAGAGCTCTTCTTAGACCAGGAATGGGGATGTTTTCATTCCCTTCCTCTGTTTTGCTTTCCTCAAGGTCTACCTCGATCACAAACTCAACTTTCAGGAACTCAAGTGTGCGCAGGTCCTTCATTGTGGAGCGGAAGACACGCAGAAGTGTTGTCTCTGCAACTCGGCAGTTAAACAATCGCAACCAACGTAGTCCTGGCAGTCGATTGAGACGGAGCAACCCGGGAACGACTTCTCGGCCGCCCAGTGCCAGCCGCTGCAGCCCCACCCAGCCATCCTCTGCAAGGCCAAGTGCTACCATTTGCTGTCGGTTAGATGATTCCAACTCTAGGTGGGTGAGATGCATAAGTGCATGTGGACTGGGTGGAGCACAGCCCTTTACTCCCACAAGGGTCAAGCGCAACAAGTTACGCAACTCCAGTCGATGCAGATGCTCCCATGAACTCAAACTACGCAAATGCTCGTCTGTAAATGATGGCACATTATCCAAAATGAGTGTCTCTATATTGGTTCCAGAAGAGGAGGACACATTTTTAAATGTGCCATCAGGATTAGGCTTTGCCAGTTCTAAGGGTTTCTGGCCAAAAAACCCAGATGGAAGTTCACAGCTACGTAGTTCAAGAATCTGTAAATTAACCATAATTCAATAAATGGAAATATGACATCAAATTACATACAATAAAACAGCCAATGGTGTGGGCCATGTGTGTATGTGTGTATGTGTGTATGTGTATCTATCTATCTATCTATCTATCTATCTATCTATCTATCTATCTATCTATCTATCTATCTATCTATCTATCTAAATGAATAAAGAGTATATACAAAATTTATTCATTCATTCATTCATTATCTCCCGCTTATCCTCTATTAGGGTCGCGGTGGGGGTCCCCATGCCCATCCAGGGGAGAACGTCTCGGGCGCTGGGCAGATAGACCCAGGACAGGGCGCCAATCCATCGCTGGGCTATACAAAATTTTATTTCAATTAATTAAATAAACTGCACCCAGTGTTAGATTGCCGCCTTGTCCTGTGTGTATCTGCCCAGCGCTCAAAACGTTCTCCCCTGAATGGGCATAGGGGACCCCTCCGCAACCATAGTAGAGGATTAGGCAGACGATAATAAATGAATAAATGATAAATAAACTGCTAAATCATGTACATGACTTTTAAGTCATACTGGAAAATAGAAATAAAGACCTCAATGACCTCAATTAATAAAATCTAGAAAAACCTTTACCTTCATTCACAGTGTTGAGATTTATCATATATAAATACTAAAGCATAATTCTTTTAAAGTAAATTAGACAATTTATGTTGCTGCATGCTTAAAAATATTAGTTTGAAATTTGCATCATGACAACAACAACAAAAAAAAACAATTAAGAGTTATGTGAGTTACCTGTAGACTCAGGGGTAGGAATGAGCATCTGCGCAGACCTCGTAGGTCTGTTAAAGTAAGAGTGAGACTCCGTAGTCGAGGACATTTTGAACCTAGAGCATGCAGCCAGGGTTCAGTCAAGAACGATCCACCCCGTGCAGTTTGCAACAATCCACGCAAACGCAGTGTAGAAAGACCACGGCCGAGATACTGCCGCAACAACGTCCACAGAACACGGGATGTCACCTAACACAAACACACAAGTAATTATGTATAATCAACTATTATACACATACAAGGTTAGGACCAATGGGAAAAAATGATTATCTTCAATGTATGTATTTATAAACATGCACATGCATACAAACATTTCAATGATGAGGAATGATGTCATTTATTAACCCTCTTACGAGCTGCTCAGCCACTGGTATAACAAAAACTATTATATTACAGAATGTTGGTGGTTGGTCATTGTTGGTTAGTGAATAATTTCCAATCCGGCAGTAACACTGTGACTGATGTGACAACACAAATAAACACATCACCACCACCACAGCATGTCAGTGGTGATAATTATCAACCACAAACCAACTAATACCTGCTCTGTGGTGGTTCTGTAGTGGGCCTAACAATATGATAAAGAAAATATGACTAACAAAGTATGTAACAAAACCGATGACAACTACAATTTGTACTTGTGAAACTTGTGAAAGAGACAGTAAATATAGAAGCAAGGTGTATCACACCCAAAAAAGGACTCCAATTCCTCAAACACCCAGCTTTTTTCTGTCTAAAAACAGCTACCAGCCATGTTTTTTTTAAACTGTCTATGCAATTTGAGGAGGAAGCATGTTTAAAACAAAATCAATTCAGACATCATGGAATACCTGTTATAATCTGTTATAATCTGAAACATCTTCCTAACCCAAGCAAGATCATGCTAGAGAAGGGGGGGTTCTTCATGCCAGTCCAAGGGAGAAAGTTTCAGGCAGATACACCCAGGACAGGGTGTCAATCTATCACTGGGCACACTCACATAGACAAACACACACTATATGGGGCAATTTGGAGCATTTAATTTACCTTGAATGTTTTTGGACTGTGGGAGGAAACCGGCAAACCAAGAGGAAACCCACGCAGACATGGGTAGACCATAGGAAACTCCACCCTGATTGGGATCCGAAACTGGAGTCCCCAGCACTGAGAGGCAAATGTGCTAACCACTAAGCCACCATGCCACCCATGATCTGGAATATTTTATATAAAATTTTTGTATTCTATTTGGGGGTGGCACGTTGGCTTAGTGGTTAGCACGTTCGCCTCTCAGCACTAGGGATTCCCGGTTCGAATCCCAATCTGGTGGAGTTTCCATGTTTTCCCCGTATCCGCGTAGGTTTCCTCCGGGTACTCCGGGTGTATCTGCCCTGCGCCCGAAACGCTCTCCCCTGGATAGGCATGGGGAACCCAACCGCGACCCTAGTAGAGGATAAAGCAGAAGATAATGGATAGATGGATGGATGTATTCTATATATTTGTATATCTGTATTTGTTTTAATTGCTCTTTTACTATGTTACTATTATTATTATTGTTGTTTTAATATCAAACGTGTGGAAGTTGTTTTAAGTCACTGCTTTACTTTTGAAAAATTTTACAATGGTTTGTTTATTTAAAACCAAGTACAGCTAACTTAATGTGTGACAGGTCAAGCGGCAGGCATTTTTCTTACAAAACAGTTTAACCAACTTCCATTAAGTTACCATAAGGCAATAATTTTTTTTAATTAGTAAAGTCCATTTTTTTCCCATTGGCCATTTTAGATTTGTTCATGTGACTATTAAGAAAACCACTTTACAGAGTCTTTACAGCTATAGAATTTTAAAGTATAAGTAATAGTACATTCATAGTTGGTTTATTTTTGCATTGTTAAATGTAACATTTGTGAGCTGAATTTCAGGGTACAAATTAGACCTCGGGTGTCTTAGTGGTTAGCAGCACTGAGTATTCTGTGTTCGAATCCCAATCAGGGTGGAGTTTGCATGTTCTCCCTGTGTTCATGTAAGTTATCTGGTTTCCTCCCATAATCCAATAACATGGATTTAAGGTAAATTGAATGCTTCAAATTGCCCCATATAAAGGATTTTTGTGTGTGCATGGCTGTGTGCCCAGTGATGGATTGGCACCCTTTCCTGGGTGTACCTGTCCAGCACCCGAAATGTTCTCCCCTGGATGGGCCTGGTAAATCCTGCAGCGGATTACGTGGAAGATAATAAATGAATGAATGAAATCAGACCTCATTATGCAAAATATGTACCGGAGCTTGCCAAGCAAACTTGTGCATTCAGGTTCCATGATCTATTACAACCTTTAAAATAAGACCATAACACATTTCTTACTCGCTTCCATGTTGAAAGATCCACAGTTCGCCAGAGTACCTGATCTTTCACTAATATTTTCCATCGCTTGCAAACTCTGCAAAAGAACACATTAAAACAAATGCTTCTCATAAATTCCACATAATAGAAATACATGAATGCTTTAATGATTAAAACCCAACAGAGGCTGTTAATTGATGTTAAATTTAACAAATGAAGGGAAGGGGTGGCATAATGGATTAGGTTTGAATCCCAATCTGGATGCATTTTCTCCCCATGTCTGCATGGGTTTCCTCTTGGTTCTCCGGTTTCCTCCCACAGTCCAAACACAAGGATTCAATGTAAATCGAATGCTTCAAATTGCCCCATATGCCCCGTGTGTTTGAGAATAAATGAATGAAAAAAATAATTAAATACAGTAAACATACCTCAATCTTTTTAAACTATAAAATGTAAACTATAAAACTATACGGAGAAAGTCCTTAGCATTTAAATAAAGAAAGGCTCGCTGCTGCTGCTTATACAAAAATTTGTCCTCTATTGGGGTCGCGGTGGGGTTCCCCATGCCCATCCAGGGGAGAGCGTTTCGGGCGCTGGGCCGATGGACCCAGGACAGGGCGCCAATCCATCACTGGGCACACACTCACTCACACAGACACACTCTATATGGGGCAATTTTGTAGAATTCAATTGACTTCGTCCATGTTTTTGGACTGTGGGAGGAAACCGGAGAACCCGGAGGAAACCCACGCGGGGAGAACATGGAAACTCCACCCAGATGGGGATTCCAACCGGGAATCCCTAGTGCTGAGAGGCGAACGTGCTAACCACTAAGCCACCGTGCTTAACAGAATTTATAAATACAACTACAAACAATATAGTTTACCTCGCATTTCGGACGAGTTCTTGTGCATTTAAATAAGATAAAATCTCCAGTAGAATCATTTCAGGTATACAGTCCAGCGTATTCATTTTCACAGCTGCCATTTCCGTAAACATAAAGTTAAGAGTACTCAGAGTACCGCAAAAATTCAGCAAGCGCTTACGTCATCAATTGTTAACTGCTTCCAAAATAGACTTACAAATATGGTAAGTGTTATGGCTTACAATATAAAAACCCTATTAACAGCAAAATATCTAACAGCGTTCGGCTACCGAAAAGGCTCTTGGTGAAATTGTAAAAAAACAACTGCGCACGCGCAGTACGCATGCCCAACGACGCAGCGTCAGCTGGTTCCTGCATTCTGTTAAAACATTCTAAAATGTAATTTCGAAGCATCATGTTCTTAATATGCCTGCAACTTCTTTTGGGCGCTTCCATTTCCCACTTACAGTCCTTAGTCATTTAAGATGTGTGTAGAATCGCTAGGTGTGATTTTATGTTTGAATGTGTTTTTTTCCCCCTGTGTTTGTACTCTGAGATAAACTGACGATCATGACTCTTTGACCACTGGGTAAGCTGTAGCTATATCTTAAAACACTTTATATTATGTACCTAGTCCTTTTTACACTTTCTATTTTATCAGCGGGCAGCACGGTGGTTAGCACGTTCGCCTCTCAGCACTAGGGATTCCCGGTGGAGTTTCCATGTTCTCCCCGTGTCCGCGTGGGTTTCCTCCGGGTTCTCCGGTTTCCTCCCACAGTCCAAAAGCATGGACCAAGTCAACTGAGTTCTCCAAATTGCCCCATATAGAGTGTGTCTGTGTGAGTGAGTGTGTGCCCAGCGATAGATTGGCGCCCTGTCCTGGGTCCATCTGCCCAGCGCCCGAAACGCTCTCCCCCCGCTGAATGAATGAATATTTTATCAGCCTAACTTGCAATATTTCCTCCCACAGTCCAAAAACTTGGATTCAATGTAAATTGGCTGCTCGAAAATGGAATCAAGGATTTTCATTGTCACATCACCTAGTACTGGTGTGTAGTGGTGAGTGAAAAGGTTATGTGCAAGTACCCACAACTGTGCAAATGCAATATTTACAAGAATAAAAAAATATATACAATAAAATTAATATTAGAAAGGTATGGAATTAACGGGCAGCACAGTGGCTTAGTGGTTAGCACGGTCGCCTCTTAGCACTAGGGTTTGAATCCCAATCTGGGTGGAGTTTCCATGTTCTCCCTGTGTCCACGTGGGTTTCCTCTAGGTTCTCCGGTTTCCTCCCACAGTCCAAAAACATGGATCAAGGTCAATTGAGTTCTCCATATTACCCCATAAAGAGTGTGTTTGTGTGAGTGAGTGTGCCCAGCGATTGATTGGCACCCTGTCCTGGGTGTATCTGCCCAGAACTGCCCAGTATCTGTGCCCGAAATGTTCTCCCCTGGATGGACATGGGGAACCCCCCCCCCCCCGACCCTAGTAGAGGATAAAGTGGATGATGATGGATGGATGGATGGATGGTATGGAATTAAATAAAATGGAATCGGATATGGGGATGTTCTAGAAAGTATGGAAGAGTCTGTGGGAGCTGTGAACGTGAAGTAAAGTGAAAAATGCAAGGTGCCCATATAATGTGTGTGTGTGTGTGTGTGTGTGCGTGCCCAAAGATAGACTATCTCTGTCTCTCTCTCTCTCTCTCTCTCTCTATGACTATATGCAAAACAATAATGCCAAAGCATTAAAACAATAATAAAAATATAATAAAAGCAACATAGTGGTTAGCACGTTTGCCTCTCAGCACTTGGGATTCCCGGTTCGAATCCCCATCTGGGTGGAGTTTCCATGTTCTCCCCGTGTCTGCATGGGTTTCCTCCAGGTTCTCCGGATTTCTCCCACAGTCCAAAAACATGGAACTAGTCAACTGAGTACTCCAAATTGCCCCATATAGAGTGTGTGTCTGTGTGAGTGAGTGTGTGCCCAGCGATAGATTGGCGCCCTGTCCTGGGTGTATCTGCCCAGAAGAACATTTCGGGTGTTGGTCGTTAAACACCCAGGACATGGTGCCAATCTATCGCTGGGCACATTGCCTCACACAGACACAAACACAAACGCACTCTATATGGGGCAATTTAGAGCATTCAATTTACATTGAATTCATGTTTTTGTATTGCAGAAGAAAACCGGAGAACCCCATAGGAAACCCACGCAGACACGGAGAGAACATGGAAACTCCTGCTGCCTCTCTTTTAATCGCACAACTGTCTCCACGCTATAATACATTTTTAGAGTTAAACAAGTAGTTTTCACAATGATAAATTACTATACAGTAAAATGCAATTAAAAACGCATTCATTATTTTGTATTTGCGTATAGCGGTTTGGACGTCTACGTATGCGCAGTAAACTATAGCAGCGCTCCTTGGATACTGCTGATCGACAAATCCTCGCGCAGTGGAAACGTGTGTTGCGTGTGATTTGTAGATCAGCTCAGCGACTGAACCGTTTGTCTTGCGTTTAAGGGTGCGCGCTGTTGGTTGAGGACTTAAGCATTTTTTTTTATTTTTATGCGCTAAAACAATGGCTGGGATAAAAGGTGAGAATATACTCAGGATTGATGATAAAATGTGTTGGTGACAAACGCATGGTGATGCTAAGGTAAAGAAGTAGCTATTCTTGTTAGCGTGGACGCTAACGTCGCTACGCTAACCTAAATATTGACAATACACTCAGGTTCCAGCACTATTTTAAATTATTCTTTAATTTTATTCAAACTCCTTTTTATATTTTCTTATATTTGTGCGAACAAATAAAAAAAGAGACAGTGTTTGTATATTTTAATTATTTAAATTTAATGTGATGCTAAGTTAATAATATTATATTAAACAAAAAGTATTTTCTGTTTGAAAAGCCCTGACCTGAGCTTTGTTTAGTCTGTGTCCAGGTTTGAATAATAGTTTTTACTACAAGCTGTGTAACCAAATCATCTGTACACGTATAGAAAGTCAAAAGAATTATGTATTGTTGATGGTATTTCAAATTTAGATAGATAGATGGATACTTATTTTATTGATCCCAGATTTGAGAAAAAATAGGAAAATTTGGGCAATCAGCAGCTGTACAATATTGCACAAGTTAAACAAATTAAACATTAACTTCAGAATAGAAATATAAAACTAAATATAATAAAAAATGTAAGGTTAAAATCCATCCATCCATTATCTTCCGCTTTATCCTCTATTAGGGTCGCGGTGGGGTTTCCTATGCCCATCCAGGGGAGAACGTTTCGGGCGCCGGGCAGATACACCCAGGACAGGGTGCCAACCTATCGCTGGGCACACACTCACTCACACATACACACTCTATATGACTTGATCCATGTTTTTGGACTGTGGGAGGAAACCTAAGAACCCGGAGGAAACCCACGCGGACACGGGGAGAACATGGAAACTCCACACAGATGGGGATTCGAATCGGGAATCCCTAGCGCTGAGAAGCGAATGTGCTAACCACTAAACCGCCCGTAAGATTCAGATAAAAAATACAAATATTTAGGATATGAAAAATTGCTTTGTATAAATTGAGGTAGTGTAAATTACAGTAACAATCTGTACTTGTAGCCTTTGTATGTATAGACTGCATAAAATTATATGTAATATAATAAACTTAGTGCAGTAGAAGTGTACATGACATTTATTGTATATATTTATATAAATATATATTTATATGAAAAAGGTATCAAATTATAGATGATAAAGATATATAAATATATGACTTTAAAAATAGCATATAATTAAACAAAAAGTATATAATAAAATTATAAAATTATGTATGTATTTTTTTTTTCTTTTAAAATTTTAACTTTATAATTAAAGCCATATCCCACTGTTTCGTGGTCAAAACAACAATGTCTGATGTTTTGTTTTGTTTCAGTGGTGTTAACGTAATAATGCTATGCTGGTATTCAACAGCACTTAAACCTAATATACATTTAAACTTCATAATCAGCCTTTTATATATCTTGTGTTAGATCATAGAATAATTCATTTTAGCTAATGCTGTGCTTTTGGCTCTTGGGTGTATTTTGTATCCTACTGTTGATCACAGTTCCCTTTAGTAATCAATAAGTGCCATCCATCCTGATTTAGCTCAGAAACTAAATTGCTGACTGAGAGATCAGACCAATAAAAACATATTTCGCTGTGTTTGACAGTCTCCTAAAAAGAACAAAGTCATACACCAGAGATGGGATGTTAGTAGGCTGCATGCTTTTGTGCTTGCTTTTCTTTACTTAAGAAAAGAATGTGGTTGTTAATGGGGGAGGGGGGTATTACAACCAGCTGATTTGTCTGGTGATCAGATGATCTGTCAGGCTTAGAAGATGGAAAAAGCTCATGGTAGTTGCAAAATGCAGGAAAAAAGGACTGGAGTTACATTTGAATTATAATTGACATATGTTTAATAATTCTTTTTAAACTGCTTATCCTGATCAGGGATCAAGTGCAGACAATTATACTAACAGTCATATGGTGAAAGGTCTGGAAACACCTTGAACAGGTCACCAGTCCACACAGGAATTACAATATATAAATTCGAAGCTGTTATAAAGTGAGATGTAGTTTTTAGATACCCTTTTCCAGAAGAGACATATTTTGTAAAAACAAAACAATGTAAATTCTGGAATTTATTTTAGTGGAACCTTTACATAACTAATTCAGAATCACTTTATTTGTCCAAGTATTTTACACATACAAGGAATTTGTCTTGATCTGTACACATGTATGACATGTGACATACTAAATCAACAAAACAGCACACAGTCTATACAAAAGGAATAAACAGATTTTTTAAAATGTATATTATAATACAATTAATTAAGATAAGATAGAGGCGGCACAGTGGCTTAGCACGTTCGCCTCTCTGCGCTAGGGATTCCCGGTTCGAATCCCCATCTGGGTAAAGTTTTAATGTTCTCCCCGTGTCCTCGTGGGTTTCTCTGGTTTACTCCCACAGTCCAAAAACATGGATCAAGTCAATTGAATTCTCCAAATTGCCCCCTATAGTGTGTGTTTGTGTGAGTGAGTGTGTGCCCAGGGATAGGTTGGCGCCCTGTCCTGGGTGTGTCTGCCCAGCACCTGAGACGTTCTCCCCTGGATGGGCATGGGGAACCCCCCCGCGACCCTAATATAGGATAAAGCGGAAGATAATGAATCAATGAAAGATGAGAGAGACCTTTATTTGTTGCACAATAGAGAAATTCACATTCTCAGCAAAAAGTTACGTAAGAAAAATGGTGAAAAAGGTATGTTGCAATTGGAAAGAAATAAAAAAAAAAACTAGGAAAATTTAAATAGAAATATATATATACACACACACTGTGTGCAGAATTATTAGGCAAATGAGTTTTTTTATCAGAACATTTTTTTTATACATGTCCTACTCCAAGCTGTATAGGCTTGAAATTCAACTACCAATTAAGTACATCTGGTGATGTGCAGCTCTTTAATAAGGAGGGGTGTGGTCTAATGACATCAACACACTATATAAGGTGTGCTTAATTATTAGACAACTTCCTTTCCTTTGGCAAAATGCTTCTGAAGAGAGATTTGACGGATTCTAAAAAGTCCAAAATTGTGAGATCTCTTGCAGAGGGATGCAGCAGTCTTGAAATTACCAAACTTTTGAAGCGTGATCACTGAACAATCAAGCGTTTCATGGCAAATAACCAACAAGGTCACAAGAAGCGTGATGTAAAAAACTGGCACAAAATAACTGCCCATGAATTGAGGATAATCAAGCGTGAAGCTGCCAAGATGCCATTAGCCACCAGTTTAGCCATATTTCAGAGCTGCAACGTTATTGGACTATCAAAAAGCACAAGGTATGTGATACTCAGGGACATGGACAAGGTAAGGAAGACTGGAAAATGACCACTTTTGAACAAGAAACATAAGATAAAACATCATGACTGGGCCAAGAAATATCTTAAGACTTAAGATTTTTTAAAGGTTTTATGGACTGATGAAATGAGAGTGACTCTTGATGGGCCAGATGGATGGGCCGAGGCTGGATCAGTCCGGCTCAGACGCCAGCAAGGTGGAGGTGGGGTACTGGTATGGGCTGGTATCTTCAAAGATGAACTTTTGGGACCTTTTCGGGTTGAGGATGGAGTGAAGCTCAATTACCAGACCTACTGCCAGTTTCTGGAAGACACCTTTTTCAAGCAGTCATACAGGAAGAAGTCTGTATCATTCAAAAAAAACCATGATTTTCATGCAGGACAATGCTCCATCACATGCATCCAAATACTCCACAGCATGTCTGGCCAGTAAAGGTCTAAACCAGGGGTGCTCAATACGTCGAATACGAAGGGGTGCAGGTAGATTGCGATGGAAGTTTGGGAAAAAAAAAGCATTTATAACGTATTAGCGCTTTTTTTAGCTATGTACCATTTGGGGGCAGCACAGTGGCTTAGTGTTTAGCATGTTCTCCTCTCAGCGCTAGGGATTCCCAGTTCAAATCACCATCTGGGTGGAGTTTGCATGTTCTCCCCGTGTCCGTATGAGTTTTGTCCGGGTTCTCCGGTTTCTTCCCACAGTCCAAAAACAAGGTTGTTTTCCAAATTGCCCCATATAGAGTGTGTCTGTGTGAGTGAGTGTGTGCCCAGTGATAGATTGGCGCCCTGTCCTTGGTATATCTGCCCATCGCCCGATGTGTTCTCCCCTGGATGGGCATGAGGAACCACCCCGTGACCCTAATAGAGGATAAAGCAGAAGATAATGGATGGATGGATGGATGGATGGATGTTCTGTTTGGGGAAATGCAGGTTACAGTGATTGTTGTACATTTGTGTATACTGTGTGTTTAGGTGTAACTAAAATCAGGTTTTCTCCGAGCTATTTGCTGGAATGTGTTTAATAAAAGAGCAATTCTAACAGATTCGACAATACTAACATTCATTCATTCATTCATTCATTATCTTCCGCTTATCCTCTATTAGGGTCGCGGTGGGGTTCCCCATGCCCATCCAGGGGAGAACATCTCGGGCGCTGGGCAGATAGACCCAGGACAGGGCGCCAATCCATCGCTGGGCACACCAATACTAACATGATGTGTGTAAACAGGTTTCAATATAAAAGCCTAATAGAAAATTGACCCTAGAGATTGACCCTGGTAGATCTCGATGACTTGGCCAATGAAAAAAGTAGATCTCGGGCCAGAAAAGTGTGGGCACCCCTGTTCTAAACGCAGAAAAAATAATGACATGGCCCCCTTGTTCACCTGATCTGAACCCCATAGAGAACCTGTGGTCCCTCATAAAATGTGAGATCTACAGGGAGGGAACAGTACAGCTCTCTGAACAGTGTCTGGGAGGCTGTGGTGGCTGCTGCATGCAATGTTGATCATAAACAGATCAAGCAACTGACAGAATCTATGGATGGAAGGCTTTTGAGAGTCATCGTAAGGAAAGGTGGCTATATTGGTCACTGATTTGTTTTTAAATGTCAGAAATGTTTATTTCTAAATATTCTGTTGTTATATTGGTTTATCTGGTAAAATTAAACAAGTGACATGGGTATATATTTGTTTTTTATTAAGTTGCCTAATAATTCTGCATAGTAATAGTTACCCACACAAACACATATCCTTCTAAAATAGCCAAATCTAAAAATAAAAAAAACCCACTCCAACTTCCAAAAATATTAAGCTTTGATATTTATGAGTATTTTGGGTTAATTGAGAACATAGTTGTTTAATAATAAAAATAATCCTCTCAAATACAACTTGCCTAATAATTCTGCACGCAGTGTATATATAAATTCTAAGGTAGTTTAAAGATTAAAGAATAAATACTTTGTAAACAAAAAAGAACCAGAGGAGCTTGTGAAAATAGGTGATGTCCGTACATGTGAGATGTGACATTACTGTGAATATAAAAATGTACAGTGTACTATGTGTTAATTACAGATAATTACAGAATTAATATTTTTTACAAATGCTGTTGTACAGTTGTGCAAAATTAGTATTATATTACAAGAGGTAGTAAGTTGTTTGTTGTAAATTGTTTAAAGTGTGGAGTGTCTTAACAGAACAGATAAATAACAACAAAGATTTTAGGTGTTTTTAACGAGGAACAAAAGTCGATAGATATTCCTCGGGGTTCATTCTTTGTGTACGGGAAAATGGCAAGCATTACTAAAACAGGAATTGGACCTTTTCTTAAATTATACTACAAAGCAGTGAGTAAGTAATTGTTTGGATTTAATGGTGTTCATATACTGCTGCCCTTAAAAGTATGAGTTTTTGAGTAAACAAATGTATGCATCATTCTGGTTTGATTGCAGAATGAAGAAATTGAATTCTATAAAGCCCAATAATAAATAAACTAGTAGCTGAAATATGATGCTGTTAAATAAGCTATTGTTTACAATAATGTTTCATAATGGTGCCTAAGCTTGCAGCTTAAAGATATTTGACTCTTTCTGTTTCTTGTCCAGCACTGATCAGTCTCTCTTTTGGTGGAGCCATTGGCCTCATGTTTCTCATGCTGGGCTGTGCCCTGCCTGTCTATAAGTGAGTACTTTCTAAAATTATTAAATATTAACCTTATTGTTTAATCAGACCAGTTTTTAATGGAGTTAATATATTTAATATTTTATTAAGTCTTAATTTTGATTATGATTTTATTTTGATAGCTTGTACAGCTATAAATATTAAAGTAATATGTCTGTAAACAAAGCAAATTTAAGTTAATCATATATTCAAATGCTCTAATAATTAAAGGAAACATATATATCCAAATGTTTGAACACTCATAGAAAGCATAGAAAATATGTATAATTTACATTTTCCTCCCACAGTCCAAAAACATGGATCAAGTCAATTGAGTTCTCCAAATTGCCCCATATAGAGTGTGTATGCGTGTCTGTGTGTCTAAGTGTGTGCCCAGCGATAGATTGGCGCCCTGTCCTGGGTGTATCTGCCCAGCGCCCGAAACGTTCTCCCCTGGATGGGCATGGGGAACCCCACCCCGACCCTAATATAGGATTAAGCGGAAGATAATGGATGAATGAATGAAGTTGTGTTGGTGTAATGCAAACAAAAGAAATAATGTGAACGTAATTCTATGTTCTAAGAGAAGTGGAGCATTTAAAAATATTTTTAGGGCTGGCTGTGTTTTTGGCCATGACTTTATATAGTAAATAAACAATCAGACCAACTAATATGTATGTGTGATGTGTTCTCAAAATGATTTAATTGTCAAATTTATGCGTAATTAGTCACATTACAGCGGCACGGTGGCTTAGTGGTTAGCACGTTTGCCTCTCAGCGCTAGGGATTCCCGGTTCGAATCCCCATCTGGGTGGAGTTTCCATGTTCTCCCCGTGTCTGCGTGGGTTTCCTCTGGGTTCTCCGGTTTCCTCCCACAGTCCAAAAACATGGATCAAGTTAACTGAATTCTCAAAATTGCCCCATATAGAGTGTGTTTGTGTGAGTGAGTGTGTGTCCAGCGATGGATTGGCGCCCTGTCCTGGGTCTATCTGCCCAGCGCCCGAGACGTTCTCCCCTGGATGGGCATGGGGAACCCCACCGCGACCCTAATAGAAGATAAGCGGGAGATAATGAATGAATGAATAGTCACATTACGCCATTGAAATAGAGATCCACCAAATTCAGAGCACACCAAGTACTTAAATAAGTGTTACTTTTTTTTTTTCTTGCACGTGATGTCCAAAACGCACCCATGATTTTCGTTGTAATGATAGCAAAGACGCTAAATTAAGTTGCAGGTGCATGATTGACAGCTCACTAATGATCTCTAATATAAAGTTCAATGAGCTGCTTGTTGGTGGTTGTAAAGAGTATATAAATAACCACAGGATCCCAAATAGTAGGTAAAATTTTGTGTTAATTAAAGCAACAGTGTGGATTTGGATAGAGAACACACACACACACACACACAGACACACAAACACACAGGCTTTCAACAAGAAAAACGGAATTAGTTATTTGTACAATGTAAGAAAATGAATGTATGAATACTTTCTTTTTGTGTGTTTCCATAGTAAATACTGGCCACTGTTTCTCCTCTTCTTCTACATCCTTTCTCCCATCCCATATTGTATCTCTCGCCGTGTGGTAGATGACACAGATTCAGCTAGTAATGCCTGCAAGGAGTTGGCTATATTCCTTACCACAGGGATTGTCGTCTCTGCTTTTGGGCTGCCCATCATATTTGCTCGTGCTACTGTGGTATTTATACAAGTTTCTTTTTATATAACTTTATTCCATGTTTCATCACTAGTAACATTCAAGTTTGGGGACCCCATGTTTTCTGTAACCACTGAATATTTTATGTTATTTCTAAGAAATTACCTGATAACAAAAATTCATATTTTTAAAGATGATCCTTTTTTTATTTAATGTTTGAAGAATTTATTTTTGTCATTTAGACATTTTATAATATTAGTTTTATTTATAATAATAAGAAAGAAACAGGTTGGAATCAAAGGCTTTAGCCACAAATGAAATACAATAAAATAATCTTTGTGTTAGTGGCATGGAAATACAAATTAGAGGATATCTTAACTGGAAATCAGTGTTTTAAACCCTGATGATGCTACCGCCTCCAGAAGTGGTGCGCACACACACACACACACACACACACACACACACACACTTTCTCTTGCAATCACAGTGGGGCTAGCCAATCAGGGGTTGAGCACATGTATGAAGAAGGGTATGGGAGAGCTTTCTTCTGAGTGCATCATTATCAACACCAGGTATTGTATTGGCGGCAATTAAAATGAGATATTAAAAGCACACCAAATTCATCATTTTGTAGTAAATGTCTGCTGAGTGAAAAATAGGCCTAGTCTTAATTAGAAAGGAAATGGGGAGAAATTATGGGGGGGGGGGGGGGCTTTCACTATGAGTCTTACAACAGTAAAAAATGCAAACAGTGAGATAAATGCACCTAAGCAATTTAGTGTTAAATTAAATGCATTAGATTAAAAGTACAGGATCGGCCATGAAACACCATGTCTGGAGCAATGAGGGTTAGGGGCCTTGCTCAAATGCACACACTGATTACTTAATTGAACTTAAGATTTAAACACTCAACATTTATATTAATAGCCAATCACCTTAACCACTTCATTTTGCAACAAAATGTAAAAATATTTAATGTTAATGCTGTCGTAACAGAAACAAAATAATTAATTACTACAGTGTGGTCTGTGTGTTTGGACATTATATACAAATAGTACTTACTAACACTACATTTAACAAAGTTTCCTTTGATATCATTGGTCTGTAGTACCTGGTTTTAAAACCCATTTCAATTGTGAAGCATAAATAAAATAATGTGGTTTTAAGGTGGCACAGTGTTTAACACTTTTACTTCATAGTAGAAAGATTATTGGTGTGATTTCTGGACTTTGTGGTCTGGGTCCCTTCTGATTTTCTAAGTTCTTCTGTGTGGGTTTCCTCCACCAATCTACAAGCATACTGTATAAAATTTGTTGAGAACAACGTTGCGGCGGCACGGTGGCTTAGTGGTTAGCACATTCGCCTCTCAGCGCTAAGGATTCCCGGTTCGAATCCCCATCTGGGTCGAGTTTCCATGTTCTCCCCGTGTCTGTGTGGGTTTCCTCCGGGTTCTCTGGTTTCCTGCCACAGTCCAAAAACATGGATCAAGTTAATTGAATTCTCAAAAAAAATTGCCCTATATAGAGTGTGTCTGTGTGAGTGAGTGTGTGTGTGCCCAGCGATGGATTGGCGCCCTGTCCTGGGTCTATCTGCCCAGCGCCCGAGACGTTCTCCCCTGGATGGGCATGGGGAACCCCACCGCGACCCTAATAGAGGATAAGCGGGAGATAATGAATGAATGAATGAGGATAACAACGTTGCAACTGTGAATTAGCGTGTATAAGTAAAGAATATTTGACATGTTGTAAAGCAGCTTTGAGTCAGCATTCCTTTGTCAAAAATGCTTCATTCATTTCACAATCCAAAAACATGCAAGTTAGGTAAAAATTGATTACCATTATAATTTTATGTGTTTGTGTAGAAGTTCTGGATGTACTGTAAAGTCTGCTATTGAAAACAGCAATATAAATAAATGTTAGTTAACTGCTTTTTCAACACACATACGGTATCTTTTTACAGCTTTTGACTGTAATTGTTTTTTTGTTTTTTTTCTCAGCAGCACAGCTCTCATGTTGAGCTCAGTGTTCATCCTGAACTAGAATTTCATAGTTTCATCGTGTACCATTAAAAATACACATTATAAATACCTTAACATCTACTTACAAGTTACCTTGTGGGCATTGTTTACATTTTTTCTTAATTTTTAAATAGCTGAACAGAAGAGCTAATTAATGCCCAATTCATTAAATTGTCTGAAAATTAAAGCAAACTTGTGTGTAGGATTCGGTTGTAATTTATTTTTACATTTACTGACCTGTCTTAGCCCTACAATGCTAGTCGTGGCCTTAAAACCAAAGCTCTGAAGCTTTTACCCAGTAGATGTCGTAATTTGGTATTTTAAGAGGTAACAGCAACATTAACCCACATATTGTATCACCTGTTGTTGAGTGACTACTTACTGATTGTTTGCAGATTGCCTGGGGAGCATGTGCTCTCGTGCTGACGGGAAACATTGTGATCTTCGGTACCATTTTGGGCTTCTTTCTAGTCTTCGGTTCAAACGACGACTTCAGCTGGCAGCAGTGGTGAAGAGAACTGTTTTTATGAGCGCACATTTTGACCATGACAACGTTGTGGTTGTTACTGTTGTCTTTTTTTATTTATAGTGATCGCCCATCTATATTAAGAGGATATCAGTGCAATATTTTGCCACTGAGATCAGTTTGATGTCAGCTATTGTTTTGTTTAGTTTTCATCGTTTTTTTTTTAGTTATTTCGTTTTCCTTTGCAGGCATGATCAATGCTTCTCTGCAGAATGTACCTTGTCATTTCAGATGTGCTTATATGGATGAATCTGTCTCTTTATCATGTCTGTGATTAGTCACTTGCAGACTGCTGTCAGGAGAATATCTATTAACCTTAGCATAAGCTTTTAGACTGTCAATTATAAAATTGTAATGTTAATAAGTTGGAAAGGACGGATTAGTTCTTACATTTTCAAGTCAATACACTGTCAACTGCTGCCATTGCATTATGGGCGAAGCATTTCACTGTATGAATCACCAGTATGGTGATTGGAAGCATTTGTGTTCTGTATACTGCAGATGTCCAGACTGTAGCCAAATTCATTTCTTGTAAAGGAATAAGTATGGGATAAAAGACAACTTGGACAAACCAAGTGTAGTCCATTAGATAAAGTCTAGTTTGTGTGTGTGTGTGTGTGTGTGTGTGTGTGTCATTGCAACATTTGTCTGATAGTTTCAATACATATACAGATAATACAGACCTAGGTACACTAATTATCATTGTTATAAAAACATTGAACATATTAGATTTGTGATATAACCCACAATAAAATATGTTAATATGTTGTATTTACCACATTTATGTGGATTATTAATAAATATAATAGTAATTATAATAATAAAAACTCTGGATTATGACAAACTGGATTCCTGCAATATTATTGCTTTATGTAATATAAAAACTAATTTTGGTTTTATGCTTCAGACATGCCCCTTAAATGGTTGAATAGATTGGTGGTGTAATTTGAGTAATTATCAATTGTAATGATCAGATCCCACTGCAAAACAACTCTGACTAGTACATTCATACAATCTGTATATCAGATCTGGGTGTTACTGCAGAATTACTATCACTCATTAGTTTTGTAGCCTGCTGCAAAATATTCTAGAATAGTTTAATTTGTTAAAACACTGTAGTGACCGTACTGTAAACTATAGAGTGTAATATGTAGTATGCTGTTTCCTATGCAGCTCAGATGTGGGATTGGTCGGTCAAGATTTAAAATGTGGGCTAATCTGTGATAGTGCTGTGCAACTATTTTACAGTAACATTTTTAGAGAAGTATTGTTATTCATGTTTTTTGGACATTAATTAGTGAAACCGCATTATTTGCATTCACTCCTGAAATGAGCATAATTGTAATTAGTGTGCATTAGGGATGTTAATGGACTAAACCACTGTATGTGTGATGGACTACATTTGGTTTACACACACCCCATTTACTTGTGCACTTTAGTTCTGTTGTTACAGTCTGTTGTTCATCTGTTCGTCCACGTACTTTATTAGTTACCTTTATTTTGGGCTCTTATGGTCATGACCCCACAGAGCAGCTATAATTAAGGCAGTGGAAGATTCTTAGCAGTGCACTGACAAAATGTGACAATGGTGTTTTTGTGTTGCAATGATAAACAGTTCTGCTGGAGTTTTTAAACAATGTGTACACTCATTGTGGACTTCTATGTTATGATCCTATACTACTGTGCTCCTGTATTGTAATTATTCATTCAATTTTCTGGAATAATTACTGTTACCACATTGTGGCACAATCTAAAAAAGGCAAAATAAGACTGAAAAGGTTTTACACACACATCTAGGAGAGGTTTGGCGCAGACCCGTTGCCAGAGGGATAACTATGATATTGGATATTAATGTAGGTACAGAAAAGTTTCAGATATTCACACTGGAGATTTCTAATAGTAAAAGGATTTGGATCTTATTGTAATGTGCCTGTGGGGATTATTGGGATTATAGATGCATGTGATCATAGTTTTAATAGGGATTCACCTATACCACTATCAGTTATTAGGTACCTATACTGCAATCAGGTATATGATATTCACTACCGTACTCAGACGTACCGTATTTTAATTAATTTTTAAATTTAAACCTATACAATGACCCCGAGATTTTTTCATGTAATTTTCAGAGATCCTAGTGCAGAGCCTCTCCTGGCCTCTAGAGGGAGACAGAGGCAAGACCGATCACTTGTTAAAATCCCCATGCACATTTACATTTGGTCATTTAGCAAGATGCTTTTATCCAAAGCGACTTACAAGTATCCCAACAAGTATCAGAACACAAGGCTAAATACAGAACCCCTGGAGCAATGAGGTTTAAGGGCTACAAGGACAAAGATTGGTAACTTCGAATTGATAGCCGAACACTCCAACCACTGAGCTGCCACACCCTGTTCATGTGAGAGCAGCAACACTGTCTGTCTGTGTGACCTCACACGGTTACGTTAGTCTCACTTTCTAAATTGTATAATGCAGGATGCTGGGCAGTCTGTAATTTATTTTTTTAGACAGTTCTACTTTCTTTTAATTTTTTTGAGTGTTTCATTTCTAGTTCATGCTGACCACAGACAACTGCTGTCATTTAAGCTCCATTAATGATAATACATTCATGCTTTGACTTACCGTTTTACAAAAGAAATTTTGTTCTTATATTTAACTGTATTTTTTTTTCATACATCAGCCTAGTGCCAAAGTAAAATGCGCACTCCAAAATACTTCCGTCCATATAAGTTTATTCTGTAGGTCAAAAATTTTAAATACAGCAAGTTTGTTACTTTGTCCCATGCACCACCACCATTACACAGCTGTTCTGTTACAGTTGTATAATCTGTTATGTGGTCCTAAATTTCATCTGATCAGTTACAAATGAAAGTTTCCTCAGATAAACATGTTATTACGTTGTTTATGTAACAGTCAGTAAGTGAGAAATAATTTAATAAAATAATGTTAATGTTATGCATTTATATCCTTACTCATACTTGGTCTGACAAAACTGGTATCCATGCATCCCTAATTTTTACCTTTGGTTAAGTTAAAAGAAATGTATGATGCTACCAGGTAATTAACATGTTCAGATCTTGCATACCTTACAGTGGGGTTATTAGGACTGAATCTGCAAACTCTATAATTCCATCATTATTATTATGTTATTTAGATTTCTTGTCCTCAGCAGTTCAGAAGTCTCTTTTTTACACGTGTAATATTTTGTTTGCCCATTTGTTTGATAAACGTTTTAGTGTCATAAAATGTCATAAAAACTGCATCTGGTATCATATGCAATCTTTAAGAACTGACTGTAAAACTTCTGATTCTGAAGACAGCTAACACAGACTGTGAAGTACTTCTGATTCATAAACATGTTTCCATTTATGAACAAAAAATGTAAAAATAAAAATTGATTATTGGTAATGTTAATAATATGCTTATTTAACCAATAGCTTTATAGTTCCCTGCTGCTTCAACTGAAAACATTGTGGTCTTGTTTGCTTTTCTTTTCTTTGATTTTTTTAAATAAATGCCATTTTGAACAAATACTTAGATGTGCTTCTTGGTTTTTAAATATTTAGCCACTAGTTTTAGAATTCTAACAAAAAGTGTTCCAGACATCATAATATTGTTTTAATTAGGTGAGGTGTATGTATGTGTGTGTGTGTGTATATATATATATATATATATATATATATATATATATATATATATATATTACATTAAACTGTATATTTAATAGTAAAGTGTTTAAATATGCTTATCATTCTATCTCTTCCATTTGTAGCGTAAATAAACATGAAGAATTAAATAAGCAGAATTTCGAAACATGTTACAAATGACAAATGGATGAAATAATATGATCGTAAAAAAAGTCATTTTTTAATGAATTGGTATGAATTCAAAAATATTGTACCTAAAGTGAATGAGAACACAGTTAATTTTGTTTTAGGAAATATTGGAAATTGAATTGTAAAAGCCAAGGTTGATAAAGGGCATTTATATTGTTACCAAAAGAAAAAAAACGTCTGTAAACGTATGGGTAAAAAAAAAAAAAGTTTTGTAAAGTAATATGCTTTAAATCTTGACCGTTGCACATTTGAATCAAAATATAAAATCTGTGGGTGTAATGTATGGGTGTCCCAACACTTTTGTCCATGCATCATACAAAGAATTTATGTTCACCCCTCAATACTTGTAGCTACCAGCTTCAACATGCCTGATTCCACTTGGTAATTAAATAGACCTTCTTGCTTGTTTTCTGTGAATATGTATTTTTTACAATGGTTTTAAACTTTATGTATTTATTTATTTATTTATTTATTTATTTATTCATCTAAATGTATTGCTATAATTATTATTAAAACCAAAATTAACAGCATTTACAGTAGGTGTGTATATGTGGGAGAATGGACTTCATAGCCTGAAGCATTAGAAACAGAAGTATCATGTAAAAGAAGGAATAAGAAGAATCAGAATACGGCTGTGGGAGAAGAGACAGGAGCATATGGTGATGAGGAGGTTTTTCAGAGCACAACGAGATGAGGATTACAGTCAGATTCAGTATCTCACAGCAAAATGCAGTCGTCTGGCCCAGGAAAAAGGTAAGACTGAACCAACATTTTTACTCATAAATCACAGATTGTAAATCTTAAATCACATATTATGTCAGAACAACTAACTCCTATATTTGGTTGTATTTTTGGCTTACTAAATTCTGAATATCTAATTCCTATAGATATAAATAGATGTAAATTAAATAAATACTATTTTGTTAGCAAATACAGTTTAGCTGATATGTTATCATTTTACTGTTTAGTAATACAATAATAGAGTCTGTAAATTTACAAAAATTAGTTTGTGCAATTATTTTTTTAAATTGCCAAACATTAAAAAAAAATCCAAACTGATGCATCTTTTCCACAAACTATAACAGTAGTAGCACTATAAAAAATGTGATTATGTCCTGGTAAGTAATGTGGCATATGCTGAAGGAAAGTAAAAAGATCCTCACAGCAGTAATGTTATTTGCCATAACTCACAATTTTGAATGTTTTATTACTTTTTCAGAAGTTAACTTTTTTAACTAAACCAATAAGCTATAGATAAGGCATTACTGTGTCATGTTAATGATTGTCATTCATCCTGAATATTAATAGATATTGCAGTAGAATTAGAAGCAGCAGATACTTATAAAGCATTTAGCTATGGTTCAAAGTGAAAGGCTGTGTTGTATACCTGTTACTGTGGGGCAACATTACACTCCACTAATACAGATTTTTTATGAAATCTTTGTTATATCAACTATTTTATTCATTATTTATTTTGTAGTGAATGAAGCAAAATGTCGAATAAGAAAGTCCTTGGTTCCTGTTCAAACACCTGCAATATGATACATTTAATATGCATTGTACTGTGAAAAGGCTGCTGCTGTGTGTGTATATATATATATATATATATATATATATATATATATATATATATATATATATATATATATATATATATATATATATATGTATATACACACATACTATATAAAAGATAAAAAATTGTTTCCTTAACAAATGTGTTGGTATTCACATGTTTTTTTGCTTTTTGTATTGTATTGTTTCATTTGGAAGAACATAAAAAAGTTACATTTGTTACTATTCCACGCAAAACTCCTGAAATGGACTGGGCAAAATCTTGGACACTTATTATTTAGTAGCAAAACCTTTGGAAAAATCATTCTATCAATATCTATAATTCTAGACCATTGTGCTTTTAACACCTACCTTAGAGCTCATATTTGACGGGTGCGTTTTTAGCTTTTCTTTTGAGATCTATGCACATGTGTTCCTTAGGGTTTGGAATTTCCAGTGGTTTGTCTTTTGGGTTCCCTTTGAAGTATGTTTTTGAAACATTGTTCTAATGAAAGATACATGATCACTGTTGGAGTCTAGACTGGGACTTGGGAGTATTACTGGGCACTATACTTCCCAGAGTATTTTAGTAGCCTTTAGATTTTATGTTGTCATGCACACACAAGGCATCTAAAGTCATGCAGAAAAACAACCCCAACATCTCTGAACTTTAAGCAAGTTTAACTATAGAGGCCAATTTTCTTTTTATTTAATTTAGTTATATTATTAAGCCATCTTTTCATTTTTTTTCTAAATGTGCGTTACCACAAAGCTCCATTTTGGTCTTATCTGTCCACAGGACATTCTTCCAGAAGGTTTGACTTGTGGCTTCTTCAGGTAAGGCCTGCCTATTTATCTCTCAGAGTCAACACTGAGGTCCTCCTGTTTCTAGAGGTCTATGTCATTCTGATAGCAGTGGTTAGAGTAAGCCGACACTATTGTATCTTGTGCATTAAAATCAGCTTGAACTAGTTTGCAAGCTAATGAATATTCTGTATTCATAATTCAAACAATTCCATGATAAGCCTTCATCTGTCTATGCAGAACAAGTTTAGCTATAGTTCAATGTGCTGTAAACTTCTTTCTAATGTTGCACACGGTGAACTCAGGAATGTTAACACCCTGGAGAAGAACTTGAGCAGTGACTGTGCCTATACTTATCCTTAAACTA
Organism: Corydoras maculifer; assembly: GCA_019802435.1. Taxonomy (NCBI): domain Eukaryota; kingdom Metazoa; phylum Chordata; class Actinopteri; order Siluriformes; family Callichthyidae; genus Corydoras; species Corydoras maculifer. The sequence continues at coordinate 912,990 of JAFMOD010000265.1, forward strand.
GGTTCTAAAATAGTCAAATTATTCTTTTGTTCTCATCTTTCTTTTGTACGCAAAGATTGTGTAATGCTCAGTCTGTGAGTGGAGTGTAAGGGTTAGTGGTTAAAACACCAGGTAGTGGTCAAAACACAGTATCTTTATTTTTTCGAGATGAGGTGAGATCTCACATGGGCCTGAGATAAAGCATAGTTTATTACCTCTGGTCTGCGGAGGTCTGAAACGGGCTTGAATAAGGAAAACAGGTACCATAAGTTAATTAACATAAACAAACACTTATTAACTGAAGCTGGTGGTTAATCAACTGAAAGGCCTGGAACTGAGGAACATATACAAAGCAATCTCAAAAGCCCAGGTACCATGCAGATGGCACATGACAGATTGATTCAGCCCTTGGCCACCTAAATTGGTTGAATGTGTAATATGTATATTGTCAGCGCCGGTAATTAACTATAAATACAAATAAAAGAAGCCTCTTAAAAATTGTAATCCAGTTATTTTCCAATAATTTTGTTTAGACCATTTCTGGAGTAATGTGTGGAATAATATCAGATTGAATATTTTTCTGCTATTTTTTGTTATTCAAATGCAAACAAAATGTGAATACCAACAAATTCGAAACATTGTAATAACAACATTTATTTTCAAAGTGTGTTTCATAGATTTAAAACTAAATGAGTCTTATCAACTTTAATAACGACCATCCATCCATTATCTTCCCCATTATCCTCTAGTAGGGTCGCGGGGGGTTCCCCATGCTCATCCAGGGGAGAATGTTTCGGGTGCTGGGCAGGTACACCCAGGACGCCAATCTATCGCTGGGAACACACTTATTCACACAGACCAACTCTATATGGGGTTATTTGGAGAATTCAACTGACCTTGAGCCATGTTTTTAGACTGTAGGAGGAAACTGGAGAACCTAGAGGAAACTCATGCGGCCATGGGGAGAACAAGGAAACTCCACCCAGATTGGGTTTCGAGCTGGGAATCCCTAGCGCTGAGAGGCGAATGGGCTAACCACTAAGCCACCGTGCTGCCCACTTTAATAACATATTTTTTTGTAATTGATAATTAGTGATAAGATGTATTTAACCACATGTGGTATTTGAGTGTTACATTTAAAGGGTGTGTAATCCCAAAACCTCCTCCTTGGATCACCACCTTACCGTGGTGGAGGAGTTTGCGTGCCTGAATGATCCTAGGAGCTATGTTGTCTGGGGCAAAAAGCCCCTGGCAGGGTCTCCCAAGGCAAATTGGTCCTAGGTGACAGGCCAGACAAAGAGTGGTCCGAAAAAAAAACCCTATGAAAAAAGAAAAAACAAGAACTCGTGTACCCTGCCCGATATAGGGTTATCGGGGCCCCACCATGGAGCCAGGCCCGGGGATGGGGTTCGTCAGAGAGCGTCTGGTGGTCGGGCACTTTCCCATGGTGCCCGGCCGGGCCCAGCCCGAAGGAGCTACATGGGTTCCCCCTCAAATGGGCTCACCACCTGTGGGGGGGGGGTAGTAATAGGGGTTCGGTGCAGTGTGGATCGGGCAGTGGCCGGAGGCGTGGGCCTGGGCGTCGCGATCCTCGGTTGTTAAAATTGGCTTTCGGAACTTGGAACGTCACTTCCAAGTTGTGAGCTTGTGCGGGAGGTTGAGAGATACCGGCTAGATATAGTCGGGCTCACCTCAACGCACAGTTCGGGTTCTTTTCTGGAGTTGCCCATGGCGAGAGGCGTCGGGCAGGTGTGGGCTTTCTCGTGGCCCCCCGGCTTGAAGCATGCATGTTGGGGTTTTCTCCGGTGGACGAGAGGGTAGCGTCCCTATGCCTTCGGGTTGGGGAACGGGTACTGACTGTTGTCTGCGCTTATGCGCCGAATGGCAGTTCAAAGTACCCAGCCTTCTTGGAGTCTGTGGGGGGGGGGTACTAGAAAGTGCTCCCCCTGGAGACTCTGTAGTCTTACTAGGGGACTTCAACGCTCACGTGGGCAATGACAGTGAGACCTGGAGATGTGTGATTGGGAGGAACGGCCCCTCTGATCTGAACCCGAGTGGTGTTCAGTTGTTGGACTTCTGTGCAAATCACGGTTTGTCCATCACGAACACCATGTTCGAGCACAAGCGTGTCCATAAGTACACATGGCACCAGGATGCCCAAGGCCGCAGTTCAATGATCCACTTTGTAGTTCTGTCATTGGACTTGCAGCCATGTGTCTTGGACACTCGGGTGAAGAGAGGAGGTGAGCTGTCAACTGATCACCACCTGGTGGTGAGTTGGATCAGATGGCGGGAGAAGATGCCAGTCAGACCAGGCAGACCTAAACGTATAGTGAGGGTTTGCTGGGAACGTCTGGCAGAAGAACCCGTCAGACAGATGTTCAACTCTCACCTCCGTCAGAGCTTCAACCTCATTCCGGGGTCCTTCTCAATCCCACCAATATGCCCTCCGGAGAGGAGGCAGAGTCAGAGGACCCGGGAGGAGGCTTGTCCATCACTGTGGCTGAAGTCGCTAAGGTAGTCAGAGGGCTCCTTGGTGGCAGGGCTTCGGGGGTGGATGAGATCCGCCTGGAGTTCCTCAAAGCTCTGGATGTTGTGGGGCAGTCTTGGCTGACGCGCCTTTTCAACATTGCATGGTCATCGGGGGCAGTGCCTCTGGACTGGCAGACGGGGGTGGTGGTGCCTCTTTTTAAAAAGGGGGACCGGAGGGTGTGTTCCAATTACAGGGGAATTACACTCCTCAGCCTCCCCGGCAAAGTCCATGCAGGTGTACTGGAGAAGAAAGTCCGACTGATAGTTGAACCTCGGATACAGGAGGAGCAGTGTGGTTTTCGTCCTGGTCGTGGAACACTGGACCAGCTCTTTCAGAGTTTGCCCATCCAGTCTACATGTGCTTTGTGGATCTGGAGAAGGCTTTCGACTGTGTCCCTCGGGGTATTTTGTGAAAGGTGCTTCGTGAGTATGGGGTACATGGCTCCTTACTACGGGCCATTCAGTCCCTACATTTGCGAAGCAGGAGCTTGGTTTGCATGGCCGACAGTAAGTCGGACTTGTTTCCAGTGAGGGTTGGACTCCGTCAGGGCTGTCGTTTGCCACCGGTTCTGTTCATAATTTATATGGACAGAATTTCTAGGCGCAGCCAGGGGATGGAGGGTGTCCGGTTTGGTGATCTGAGGATCACGTCGCTGCTGTTTGCAGACGATGTGGTCCTGTTAGCATCACCAGGCTGCGGACTTCAGCTCTTGCTGGATCAGTTTGCAGCCGAGTGTGAAGCGGCTGGGATGAGAATCAGCACCTCCAAATCTGAGGCCATGGTTCTCAGTCGGAAAAGGGTGGAGAGTCCTCTCTGGGTCAGGGATCAGATCTTGCCTCAAGTGGAGGAGTTTAAGTATCTCGGGGTCTTGTTCACGAGTGATGGTAAGATGGAGCGTGAGATTGACAGACGGATCAGCGCGGGGTAAGCAGTGATGCGGACCCTATACTGGTCTGTTGTGGTAAAGAAGGAGCTGAGCCACAAGGCAAGGCTCTCAATTTACCAGTCAATCTACGTTCCGACCCTCACCTTTGGTCATGAGCTTTGGGTAATGACCGAAAGAGCAAGATCGCGAATACAAGTGGCCGAAATGGGTTTTCTCCGCAGGGTGGCTGGGCTCTCCCTTAGAGATAGGGTGAGAAGCTCGGTCATTCAGGAGAGACTCGGAGTGGAGCCGCTACTCCTACGCATTGAAAGGAGCCAGTTGAGGTGGTTCGGGCATCTGGTAAGGATGCCTCCTGGGCGCCTTCCTAGGGAGGTGTTCCAGGCAAGTCCGGCTGGAAGGAGGCCCCGGGGAAGACCCAGAACACGCTGGAGGGATTATATCTCTCAGCTGATCTGGGAACGCCTCGGGGTACCCCCAGTCGAGCTGGTGGAGGTGGCTGGGGTGAGGGAGGTCTGGGTCTCCCTACTTCGGTTGCTGCCCCCGCGACCCGAACCCCGGACAAGCGGAAGATAATAGATGGATGGATGGTAATCCCAAAACCCTGAACTAAAACTATGTTTCCTTGAGGGCAAAAATTAATTGCATGAAGAATATTGTGGTAAAACATTCTGAAGAAGTATGATGAAATAAACTGAAAAAGCTCATCTCAATCAGTCATTTAGTTGTGTACAAATTCCTATGTATACAGTACCAGTCAAAACCTTTATCCATAAATTTTATCAGTTTAACCTACCATAAAGATGAATTTTGTAGTTCTATCATTAACTGTTTGTGGACTTCAGTACATACCAAGTCCCCTTTACTCTGGTCTCTAATGGTGAGGATCCCAATAGTAGCACTACAGAGCAGGTATTATTTGGTTGGGGCATTGTTCCTATCCTAACAGTGCCACTGAGGTGTTTTAATGAAACTACAGCAGCACTGCTGCACTAAAACCCCTCACCACATCAGTGTCACTGCAGAACTGACAATAAACCATACACCACCAAAATTACACCTGTTCTGTGGTGGTCCTGACCAATAGAGAACAGAGAACCAGCAGGGGACTAACAAAAAAACTAAAAGTCTCTAATTGTAAATCTATGGTACCCCTTGTTTTCTTCTGTTTTTTTCTAATTTGAAAGATTATTTTTATATGATTCTTCATCATGATGCTTTCAATAGTTGTAACAAAATGGCTTAAAAATAAAAAACTTAATGTTTGTATTTTTTTCAATTGTTTGGAAAATATAGATTTATATAAATATAGGTTTAATATAGATTTATACACATTGTCTGTGTATTTTTGTGCAGCATTGCTGGAAAGAGAGTGTGTGTTATCCAGAGAGAAGGTCAGAGTTCTGCAGGTTGAGTTGGAGTCAGTTTGTTTGCAGCTGCATCAGAATGATAATACCATGAAAGAACTACTTGATAAAATGCATCATCAGCAGGTATATTTTCTGACTTATTTGCAATGATTTCCACAATAAAATAAAATTGGGGGGGAAATCAGATATTGCATTAAAAGGGATGGGGAAAGATTACACTGAAAAGGTTATAGTAACATTACTCCAGTTATAAGTTTGCCTGGTAACAGGTGAGATCATCAGTATTCAGTATGAAAGGATTAGTCTACAGCTAAAAATTGGTTGTGATTCGTTATTTTGTGCCAGAAGACTATCGTGACTCTGTTTAAAGACACAAGCAATTGCAAAGAATTTAGGTTTTTAGCAGTCTACAGTTCAGAATATATATTAAAAAATCAAACTTGATAGAAATTTTGGTTTATAAAGACAAAGGTGTTTTTATGCTATCATGTTGCACAAAATGATATGGGACAGGCTGCATTATTGTCATGTAAGTCATGCAGCTGTTTTAAAAAATAAAAATCTTTTGTGTTGTGCAAATTTTGCTCTGACTCCTAAGTTCAAGGTAAGTTATCGGGGCTAAAAGTCATCAGAGTACATAAAAAATCTTTAAGAGGTAAATGAACGATTACTTATCTGATCAATATATGTTCATGTATAGTCCATGCTTATAGTATGTGCAACATGCTTAAATGACTATTATATTTAGGTTTTATTTTGATGTGCAGTGATTATATTTAAAAAATATTTTTTTAATTACTTAATTTCTTAAATTAACATAATTAAAAATGGGTCTCTTGGCATTTACAAATATTCATGGATTAAAGGATTCTTTATTGTCATTTACATCACATGTGAATGAAATGAATCAAAATTGTGACTTGAGGATCCAGTTTCACCCTAAGCAATTGAAAGAAATTCATTTTTTTTTATTTCAGAAATTAAGTGTAAAGCTAAAATATAAGAAATATAAAATATATTACACAATAATAAAATATTGCAGCATATAAAATATAATATTTAATATTTAAAGAACAGTAACATCTTGTGTCAATAAAATACTAATTTAGACACAAAATATGTCTTGAATGATAATTTAAGTTAAGTAGTGCTCTGTAGAGAGTACACTGTATGTTTGTTTTTCAGCGCTGGGAATCCAGATTTGAATTCCCATGTTTTGTAAGTTTTCAAAAACATGGAGTCAAAGTCAGTCAAAGTATCTGCCCAGCGAGCAAAACGTTCTCCCCTGGATAAGCATTGGAAATCCTCTTGTGACCCTAGTAGAGGATTAAGCAGAAGATAATGAGATGAAATTAGTATTTTGGCCATTTTATAATCACTGCACCATTTCTTACACTGCCTTACATAAGTTCTCTTGTGAATTCTTGGTGAAGAGTATGAAAAGCTTAAGTATTGATTGTGCACTGAAGAATTCCTTTCAGCCTGCAGAAACTTTTCAGATGTGTAGGTATGTGTGTTACAAGCGTCAGTGCTGTGTTTCAACTCGCTCTGCTATAGGCAGACAGAGTTTGAGCTTCGTATCTTCAGGCACCTTAAACAGCTGTGTTTCAGTGTCAGTTTATGGGGGTGTTGTATGTTAAGTGCTCAAATTAGCATATTAAACGGTTGCTAGCGTGCTAGCGTATTCCACAGGGTAAATTACATGACTTCTTATGGAAGCTATGGACATTGTCAATACATTGTAGTTTGTATATGTGCAATTATGTATAGCATGTACACAGAAATATTATATATGTATATACTATGCATATACTGTATGTATCTATGTATATATTATGCATATATATATATATATATATATATATATATATATATATACACATATAGAAATATGTATATATTATGCATATATAGACCCTTTCCAAAAATTTTGAATATCGTTTATTAATTTTCATAATTCCATTAAAATTTTCGAACTTTTATTCGTTTTTGTTTATTTGTTAATTTAAAAATATTTGAAATCCTTGAAAACAGAGATTCCAAAAATTTGAAAACTGTGGAGAAATCAGACCAAATTTTGCAGGGCATGAGTGTTTTAAACACTAATCATCTACTAAAACTGCTTGAGGTCTAGTGTGATATCTGCCTAGCACCTAAAACGTTCTCCCCTAGATGGGCATGGGAAACCCGGCCCGCAACCCTACATTACATTTACATTAAGTCATTTAGCAGACGCTTTTATCCAAAGCGACTTACAAATGAGAACATTACAAGTCAGAAGTTATGGAGAAAACCAACTACACTGTAAATTCAACCCTAGTAGAGAATTAGGTAGAAGATAATGAATGAATGAATGAATGAATGATTCCTTCTTCTGAGGATCTGCAGGAAGATGCATAATTTATCTTCCAGCAGGCCCCTGCCCATGCTGCCAGAAGCAGCAAAACCTGGTTTGATGCCCATGACTTCACAGTGTTTGGCTAGTCAGTCAACTTGCTGGACGTAAACCTCACTGAGAATCTAAGTTGTTGTGTCTGATGCCCCGGAAATTAATGTTAATATTATAAATTAACAATTTTGTTACTGTGTAGTTAATATCATGTGTAGTGTAGTTTGTTGGAGGAAGTGTTATTCATGTATGCTTTGTGTACAATGTGTCTTGTGTGCAAGAGCAGCAGTGTGTTACCACGGGTGACGCGGCTCTGTTAAGTGTTCACCTGGAGTCAGTGAGCTCAGAACTGCTGCGGCTTCACTCTAGTGAGAAACAGCTTCTGGGGTTTGTGGATGAACTTCAACATGAGGCCCAAGTTGCAACTGAAAACGCACAGAGCCTGGAAAAACAAATTCTCCATGGTGCCTGCTTTAACACTACGCAAATACAAGACCTGGAGAATCAGCTGGAGCAGTAAGACACTTATTTTTAACTATACACTTTGATAAAATTGTTATTCTGTCATATTTCTTAATTAAAGGTTCTGTTAATGTCTGCCTTGATTTAGAAAGTCGCATGAATTGCAGGAGCTAAAACAGGCTCATGATGCACTGCAGCAGGATCTGAGTAAGCAGCAGAGTGCCCACCAAAGGACTGTGATGGAACTGCAAAGTGAAAACACAGCAAGTATATGCAAGCTGAAAGAGATGGCTGAGCAGGTTGAGTGGCTGTGTGAACAACAACGGAACTGGATCTGCTGCATTAAAAGGTGTGTGTGTGTGTGTTCAAGTTCAAGTTATTTATTTATTTATATAGCGATTTTTACAAAAGTACAGTGTCGCAAAGCAGCTTTACAGAATGAAAAGCCTTTAAACCCCAAAGAGCAAGCCGAAGCGACAGTGGGAAGAAAAAAAACTCCCTGTTATGTTGTTATTTTAAGGAAGAAAGCTTGGGAGGACCAAGACTCAGTGGGGGACCCATCCTCCTTGAGCGGCCGGGCAGCATCAACAGTGTAGGACAACCATGTACAGATATTTAACAAATGAAAAAAACTCTAACAACAGGAAAACCTTATGTGAGTCCATTAAGGGGGTCCTGCAGGACCGCCAGTCCAATTAATATCCAGGTTCCATTCAGTATTCGTCATAGCTGCAGTGCTTCGGCAGAGCCATGGATGAAGATCTGACTATACCTCCAGGAAGCCGGTCACACCTCAAATAAAACAGACAAGGAAGGCAGTTAGAGCTAATAGTAAAGCACAGCATTTAATTAATAAGTAATTGATCGACACAGTGCAGCATGTGACTCCGGCATCACTGACTAGAGCAGCATATTTTAAAGAGGCAGATACTGCAGACTCTACATAGTTATGATGGCTTCCCGGAACAGCATAATTGTAGCGTCACACCCCCCCAATTAATGATGAGGTGGGTGAAGAGGTGAAACGCCAGCACACACTGATCGCATT
>JAFMOD010000265.1:930343-958522 GCA_019802435.1 Corydoras maculifer
AATAGATTTAGACAGCCTTTAGTCCAAATATACACAAAATTATTGTTATCGTTTGTAGTTGTTACTGTAGAAAAAGTAGCCTACAGCTTGTGCATGTACAAACCATATGTTTCATTCTTTTCAGTAGCTTAAATATATACAGATACAGGATTAAAGGATCTAAATATTTTATATTGTGTTTACACTCAAGGCCAGCAAACACAAATACGCATATACATCTTAATCAAATACAACTTCATATACAATTTCAAATACAACGCATATACAACTTAATCAAAGAAAAATGTAAATTTTCTTGGCTCATTAAACACACACACACACACACACACACACACACACACACAGAGAGTTAGTCTGTTTCCAAAGAAACTAGTGTTTTCAGAAAACAGACGCTCTGCTGGCATCTGAAGTAAGTAAGAAATCTGTTTTCTCTGTCTGCTCGTGTGTGTGTGTGTGTGTATGTGTGTGTGTGTGAGAGAGAGAGTGTAAGTGTGAGTGTTAGGGGTTTGGGGGTGGGGATTCTGTCTTAAGTCCTGCACTAATTCACATTTACTCCTACACTGTGCATCCTGAGTTTAATTTCAACTACTTTCTATGATCACATGCACTGGCTGGGGCCAGGACATGGAAAAAACATTGAAACAATATACAATAAATGCCAATGAACCAAGTCAGATGTGGGAAGTTCTTGGTGAACATCTTGAAAATTCTGACATTCAACCACAAAAAGGGTCAGAACCAAGAGCTCAAAAAGAAAATACATAAATTGTTGAACTTGAGACTTTATGAGTAACTGCAAAAAATGTCTAATGCATTTAAATGAATGGCTGGAGAAGCAGGTTAGGAAAATGTTCAGACTATCTGTGACAATTCACACATGGGCACAATCAGAAAATAAACCGACTTTATGCTGGGATCTGGCAGGATAAAGTCTGAGACAGCGGATTCAGACAATTCTCCTCACATGTACAGCTCTTCTGGGTAATGTCAACAACAAGTTCAGTTAAAGGCTGCGGTGCATGTGTGAATTATTATTTTTTGAATATACATTCTAAACTTTTTGCTTTTGGTATTAGGAGATTTTGGTGTTCCTAATGTTTATATTAAAATTCAAAAATTTTTGAGTAATTTATTAAATTATTTTAAATCGCTAAATGAATGCACTACATAAAATATAAAGTAATAAATGCCCATCTGTCTTACTGACAGTATACAAAAAGTGGCATAACACATTTTGAAAGCCCAGTTTTTATGACATTTTTTATGTCTATCTTTAATTTAGCTTCTCAATTGTTTAAGAAAGGGGTATGTCAATTGTTCTTAGGTTTTTAGGATCCCAAAAATAAAGAGTTGAAAAGCCCTGTTTAAAAAAATAATAAAGCTTTTATCAGTGATCAACAAATTGTATATACTCATTAATGTATGTAAGCATTTCAGTATTGAAACTAAAACTGAAATATAGAACTTTTTCATTTAGTCATTAAGCAGACTATCCAAAGCGTTCATCTAAAGTGACTTCCAAATTAGAAAACAACACAAGTCATTATCCAGTCCCATTTTTTTCTTCTGGAAGAGGTATGTTTTATGGTGTTTCTTGAAAATTTATCACACTGAGCGCAGTCAGCTAATCGGGGTGTATCTTAGAACCATAAAGTTGAGGTAAGAGGGGGCAGATCCAGGGACTGTGCGAACAGCTACAGGGAGCCAATGGCGAGAGATGAGTAGAGAAGTGATATGAGTTTGTTTGGGTTGAGTTTTGAATCAAGTGAATCAAGAGGTCTGACTGTGCAAGCTGGGAGCCTGGCAAACACCCAAGCTTGGATATAGTATGCAAATAAAAAAACTTATCCTAAGCTTGCATTTAAATATTCTACTCAAATATGTAAATTTAGGTTTAAAATAATACAACAGCTGTGTGAATGTGTTTGTCTCTTTAGATTTTACTTGTCAAGTCTGGCTCTCTTACTCTTTATTTGAGGGCTCCTCCTCTGTGACCTTCTTCCTCCTATACAGACACACCAGATACTCCAGTTTTCTCTCACTGTCCAAAACATGCTTAAAGCTGAATTTGAGACTCTAAATTGTTCAATTTGTAAATTTTATGTGACTATGTTTGTATTTGGGTCAGCCCTGTAAAAATAGTGACTTGTCAATAGTGTTTCATCACATTTCACTTTATGAGCAGTTAGCACCCTTGTTACTCTGATTAGGATAAGGGCGTTTTGACTATATTGTCATTTTGCTGTTTTTAATGTAATATTTGTAATGTATTTTTTGGTCATACTTCACTGCCTTTTTCAATCTGAAATGAATCTCACAAAAAACTCTGTCCTGTTTAACAAGTTACTAGTACCATTTACCATGTTTTTAGTGTGATAGATTTTTAGAGGTGATAGTCTACATTCTTGCTTTGTGTGAAATGTAATGATGAAATTGCTTTTAAATGATTTAAGGCTGCCAGTGATCTGTCAATTAGTTTGAAAACACTGCCTAAAAATTGCATGGTTGTAGATTTTGTGCTTCATAATGTTAGAATTTATATAAAACATGCTTTTAAATAGCTTTTAAAAATATAATGTGTCACAATGGGGGAGCGCAGTCCGTCCAAAGGTGGCACTGCGTGGTGTGATGTCGTGGAAGGAGCGAGCCAGGCAACCAGGTAAGTAGTAGAAAAAATATTTAATAAATGAAAAGAATCATCCGAACCGAAACGAAGGCGACGTGACGCCGAACGTAAACAAGCGCACTACCCCAAAGGAATGTGAGCATTTGCAATACATACACCGAATACAATGCTGGCCTGCTGACATGAGGCGCAAGCGCACTTAAGTGTAGTCAGCAGACCACATGTGATTAGGTAGGACCCAATTCCAGCTCTAGGGGATGGGCCCTAAAAGCGGAACGGCCAAAAGCCGAAATGAAAACAGGGGGGAGTGGCCTAACACTCCCAACCCTGACATATCGCCCCCCCAAAACAACTTGTGTGTGAGCCCCGGGGAGAAAAAAACAAAGGGGGACCCGGTGAGGACACGACAGCGGCGAGACCTGTCGAGGGTGCAAAGTCGGTGAGACCACTTTGAGGGCACAAGGGAGACGTGGTCTTCTGAGGGCGGCGAACCGGCGAGGCTTATCTAACTCGCGGAGGCAATGCAACCCCTTGAGAGCGCGACGGTAACCTGACCCTTTGAGAGCGTGTGGGCGACGTGACCCTTTGAGAGCGTGAGGGCGACGTGATCCTTTGAGGATGCAGGGACATCTTGACCCTTTGAGAGCGCGAGGGCGACGTGACCCTTTGAGGATGCAGGGACCCCGTGACCCTTGAGAGCGCGAGGGCGACGTGACCCTTTGAGGATGCGGGGATGCCTTGACCCTTTGAGAGCGCAAGGGCGACGTGACCCTTTGAGGATGCGGGGACGCTGTGACCCTTTGAGAGCGTGAGGGCGACGTGACCCTTTGAGGATGCGGGGACGCCTTGACCCTTTAAGAATGCGGGGACGCCGTGACCCTTTGAGGATGCGGGGACGCCGTGACCCTTTGAGAGCGCGAGGGCGACGTGACCCTTTTAAAGCGCGAGGGCGACGTGACCCTTTGAGGATACGGGGACGCCGTGACCCTTTGAGAGCGCACCTTGCGGGCTCAGATGCAGGAGAGACTACCACGGACAGGTGCTGGAGAGGCCAACGCAGACTCAGGTGCTGGAGAGGCTAACGTGGACTCAGGTGCTGGAGAGGCTAACGCGGACTCAGGTGCTGGAGAGGCTAACGTGGACTCAGGTGCTGGAAGGAGCACGACCGCAGGGGCAACTGGAGTACACGCGACTGCAAAGGTGACCCGAGTAGATGCGAGCATAGTCTTTGTCCATATGTTGGATATCTGGAAGAGAGACCAGTGTCTCCCGAGCAGCCTTCAAACTGTCCAGTGCGGGGAGCACATTGTCCTGAGCGGGTGGCACATAGTCCTGGGCGGGTGGCACATCGTTAAGAGAGGAGAACAGATGGTCCTGAACAAGGGTCATGGTCCTGAACACGGGGCGAACAGTCCAGCACAGGCGAATTATGGTCCAGAGCGATTGAGGAACGGTCCAGAGCGGTGGTTAACTGGTCTTGAGCAGGGACCATAGACGACCACTGTTTCCTCATCGGACCACAGGACTGCAACCCGGGTGACGCACTGGACACCTCGTCTAGTCTCCCAGCCTCTTTCCTCTCTGCCTCCTGGACACAAAAAGCGAAAGCCAGTACCACAGCAACCCCACATAATAATAGGTCCTGGTCTACCGAGGCGGGAACCGAGCAGTGGACGCAACCCGAATGGATCACGGGCGGCTCGGGACGGGACGAGACAGATGCAGACCAGAACCCGTAGCCTGGATCGTTGCCCCGAACCCTGCAAGGCGTGCAGATGGCGCCGCGCGGATTATCAGTAGAGCGGGACGGCTCGCGGAGCGGGACGTCTCGCGGAACGGGCCACCTGGATCACCCCTTTCTCCAGGAAATCTTCTTTAACAGAGAAGCAGAACTCTTGTTTGTGCAAGACATTATTATTCAGCTGAAACATGAAGGTTTTGTGATGAACTGTAGCTTGTAGCCTTTAAGTTCCCCCATGCCACCCGGGGGCAGAGTGTCCATTGGGTTGACCACCCAAGAACCTGGACTGAATTCCCCCTGAGGCTGTGTGGGGTTGAAGGCAGGGTCGGGGTGTGTCTGCAGAGGTTTCTTAGCTACGGCTGCAGCAAAGACCCTTTCCCCCAGGGCTTGGGCGGGGGCCAGGAGGCCGGCTTGCACCCGAGGCTTAGGTTGGGTAGAATGGGAAAATTGTTTGGGCGGTGGGAGCTGGGAAGCCGCTTGTGATTCCGTGCTTGAGGTCAAGCAGGTCTCCCCAGTGGTGGCTCATGTGCTTCGCGCACGTGGGCAGGACGGGTAAAAACTGCATTTTAGGGCCTGGGGTGACCCAAGCAGTTTACGGTCATAGATGACACTCTCCTGTTCTGGAGAATGGGTATGATGCAGAATTGGTGCTATGAGAGCACCTCACGCGGCTGGGCAGGCAGACAGGAAGCGTTAGGTTGAGCGTGTGCCATGAGGCTGATTGAGCGATGTAACAGGTGGTTAACCAGCTAACAGGTGATTAACTAGCTAAGCAACTGCGGACGGGCAGCCTGAGGATGATTCTGTAATTCTGTAATGATACTGTAAGCGTAAGCGGCTTGCAGGAACAACAGCTGACCAACGTATTAACAATCAATCATGCCCGGCGGAGGCTGATCTTGAAGGATTTGTCCTCCTGTAAACAGTTAAATGAAGGCCAGAAATATTGTTGAGCTGTGAGCATAGAGTGATGCAGAGGTCGCAGGAAGTGCATGTAAACTGAAGGACATGGGAGCGCTGCGGTCATATATGCCTGCTGGAAGGGGTAAGGGCAGCCATCCAGCAGTGGACATGCACTCCTGTCTGTCAAGCCCGACTTGGTGCAATTGGATGATTCTGTAAGCGGTCAGGTTGGCTGTCCCTCTCATAGGTGGATCTAGAAACGAGATGATGAAAGCAAACTCACAGCTTAGATCACCAAAGAATGGCTAAAAGGAAATTAGGCTATTCTAAAGTGGCCTTCTATGAGCCCAGACCTGAATCCTATGAAGCATCTTTGGCACAAGCTGAAACTGGAAAAGGCACTCCATTGACTTGATTCAACTGGAGCAGTTTGCTTATACGGAGTGGGCCAAAATACCTGCTGAGATGTGCTGAAGTCTCATTGACAGTTACGAGAATTTTTTGATTGCAGTGATTGCCTCAAAAAGTTGTCGAACAAAATATTAAGTTAAGGGTACCATCATTTATGTCCATTTGAGAGAGAGAGAGAGAGAGAGATGGATTGGCGCCCTGTCCTGGGTCTATCTGCCCAGCGCCCGAAACGTTCTCCACTGGATGAGCATGGGGAACCCCACCGCGACCCTAATAGAGGATAAAGCAGGAGATAATGAATGAATATATATATATATATATATATATATATATATAGAGAGAGAGAGAGAGAGAGACTTATATGATGGTATGAAGAGACATAAACTGCCTTCAAGCTCTACTGTATTCATGTCTATTTCAGCATGACAACAACAATGTGGCTTTGCAGACACAGAACGTGTGTTGCTTTCCTCGCCCTGCCTGCAGACTAGCTCTGTTTCCTATTAACATGTATGGTGCATCATGAAGAGGAGAACCAGGCAACTGTGAACCACAGAATGTTAAGCAATTTAAGTTTAAGAGCAAAAATAGACAAAAATTATAATTGCAAAACTACAACAATTCACACAAGCTTAATAAGTATAATTACAGAAAAATTAAAGAAATTAATTACAGAAAAATGTGATTTAATTCACTGGTAAACGTACTTCTGTTGCAAGCATCATTCTCTGATTAATTTTTGTATTCCACAATTAGAATTCAATTTTTGTTGAAATTACTGAAAATATATTCTTTGTCCCTTAAAAAAAGTTTTAAGTGAATTAACAAATTATATTGTTAGCGACTGGTTCAGAGGGAACAGAGGAGACATAGATGCAGAAACAATGGAGGTTTTATTAAACCCTAATACAGCGACACGTGAACGAGTAGGTGATCGGCAGCAGGATCACAGGAGCACTCGCTGTAAATCACGTGCGTTGCTTGAGTACCAGGACTGGCAGTGAACCTGGTAACAAGCACAAGGGAGAAAAAAGAACACAAACCAACACCAACACAAAATATAAACACTGGGGTATAGAATAAACAAAGAGAGTGGAAAACATAGATAAAACAGGAGCAAGTAAGAGGAAGTGAAGTGCTGGACGGGGTGGCAACCAGGGAGAACCTAGGATGGACAATGGGAAAGGTAAAACAGCGACGGGGAACTAGAATCGGGAGACAGTGAAGTGATTAGTGAAAGATGGATTAAATGTGTTATATTCACCGACAGCGGAAGTGGTTAGTAAACAAAAGTGAGAATGAGTTAGGGATTCTATACACGGAATGACAGACACGGACTTTCCTTTCAAACACCACTCACACACAGAAACCTAAACTAAGAAAAGGAAGGAAGGGACGGGGACGAGGGAAAGAGAGAGAGGGAGGACGAGAGGTCGGAAGAAGTGGGGAACAGAGAGAGAGAAACACGCTACCACAAAACACGCTTGAAATCGCACTCACACAACGGAGACAAAAAAACAGAAGAACACTGAGAAAGAATGAAGGAGATATCACTAGGATAACGCTCGGTAATGACGTGAACGACCAATACTTCGCGCCCGGCCAGCGAAACGGAAAGCCTTATAAAGGAAAGAAAGAACCCGGAAACAATGAACCTCACCTGGTGCACAAAGAGCGCGCGCTGATTAGTAGGCGGGGCTAGGGGAACGCGCCGCAGCGCTGCGGTCTCTGACACATATGTAGGTTTTTATTGCATTTTTATAAGGTGTTCCAACTTCCCTGGAAATGTGTTTTTTACTATGAAACAGACATGAAAAGACATGAAGCCGTAACAAAAATAAGTCTGTGAGTATATGAAATTTATTAAACATTTATAAATACCAAATGGTAGGAGAACAGGGACATCCTTTTGATATCATTCATTGATGCCAACACTAATTAATATAATCCTAATAATTTCTAGATCTTTACATTATTTATGCATG
The DNA here is from genome assembly GCA_019802435.1 of Corydoras maculifer. NCBI lineage: Eukaryota > Metazoa > Chordata > Actinopteri > Siluriformes > Callichthyidae > Corydoras > Corydoras maculifer. Next base: position 938,010 of record JAFMOD010000265.1, read on the forward strand.
TTTAAGTATTTTTTTTTTATTTCTACAAAAAACATCACTAAGGACTTTGTTTCTTTCATGTTTATATACATAAATGCTTCTGATCTGAGCATCTTTAGATAATGCTAATAGTGCCAGAACACATTAGTGCTAAAAAAGGTGAACACCCTTGGCATCCCCATTTATTAGGTCTCTCTTTATCCAAATTACACAGCTGTAATTGCCTGAAGCTTCTCTACCTCTTTTGTTATGTTTGGAGCAGAGTGATTGCCTTCCTCTGGGTGGTAAAACCTCTGGCTCTGCTGAAATACCCCAGGTTTATAGTGAATAACATCAGTGGCTAACGACTGGAAAAACAGAGCCAGAGAATTAATTTTCATGAGGCTTAGCAAGCTGCTGATAGTCTGGTAAAAAAAGAGAATATTAAACATACAATGTACAATATGCACACAAGGTGAAATGGATGATGGTTTTGTTTCCCAGAATTATTTTCTTAGAGTACATGTTTGAGAACTGAATTAAACTTTTTACTTACATGTACTGTAGTCATTATGCAAAATCATACATAACTATTTTTTATTTAAAGTACCATAATTATTGAACCCTTAGCAATTATAGACTGTTCTGGGTTTAATAAAATACAGCAACAGTTTGTGAAAATCCCCCCCCCTGACTTAACAGGTTGTGCATGAAGCAAACACCGTGGTGTGACATAGATAAGGTTTGAACATCAGTGTCCTGCACAGAACCCAAAACTTAATTTTTACATCAGTAAAACATCGTTGCCTAACCTGTAATGAGCTCTTTTAACTAAATGGGCAAATTTGCTAAGATAAAAAAAGTACAAGTCAAATTTATTATATAAAAGATTTAAACCATTAAAGATTTGCAATGTTATAGCCATTCTAAAGCAAAGTACACTAAACTTAATGTTTTCTATTAAAGCTGAATTATCTTAGTTGCAGAAACTGCAGAACACCTTTAAAATGTACACAAGAATACATCCATCCATCCATTATCTTCCGCTTTATCCTCTACTAGGAGACCAGGGGAGAATGCTTCGGGCGCTAGGCAGACATACCCCAGACAGGGCGCCAATCTATCGCTGGGCACATACTCACTCACACAGACACACAAACACACTCTATATGGGGAAATTAGAGAATTCAATTGACCTTGATTCGTGTTTTTGGACTGTGGGAGGAAACAGCAGAATCCGGAAGAAACCCACGCGGACACAGGGAGAACACCACCCAGATTTGAATTTGAACCAGGAATCCCTAGCGCTGAGAGGCAAACGTGCTAACCACTAAGACACCGTGCCGCCCTACACACAAGAATGCAGTTATTTACAAATGTTAAATCAAGAGGTTACCAAAATAACATTTTGTTTACAAGTGGGTTATGATAGGAATATTGACTGTTCAGTATGCATCAATTATTGGCAACTTGTGATATTGTGGCATAAACCATGACCCTGAGCAATATTTCTGCTTCTAGTTTGACTTAATCACTACATTACTATTAAATATAAAATTAAGATTGCGATGTTAAGATAAAGTTATTTGTTTACTTTATGATCTGTTTAGCTGGTTTCCTGTTCATAAGGTAGTAAGGGAGTTCATACCCTGTGATCAAAGTCAAGGAAAGGAGCAGTGCTGAGAATGTTGTAGCACCTCCTGGTGTATGTTTAAAAAACGAAATTTGTTACTGCAATGCAGGGTCAACAAAGTATACAAAGAAACAGGGTAAACTACAGCCTGTAATTCTTATTATTAGACTTTTTTTTTATATGATTATTATCATTATCATTAAAAATGTATATAATAATATAAACTTTCATGTCAAGTCCTGCATCTATACACTTACACATTCTAAATATATAAAAAAGCTTTAAAAAAGTCACTTTTAGTTGACAGGCATAGAGCACTAGGCATTATATAAATGAATAAAACAGGTACATTGCAACCAACACAAGAAATATATCTCTAAAACAGTGGATAGAAACTTGCATGCACACCCCCCACACACACTGAATAGGAAAATGCCCACTCTTTTTCTGATATCACATTTGAAAAAAAAAAAAAATTTTTTATATGAATACCTTATATGTTGTTCTATAACTAGGGATTCCCTAGCAAGACATCAACTCGCACCATGCAGTTTAATTTAAGGAGTGTTGGTGTGTCTTTGCTATTGTAAAAAGCAGGAAAAGTATGCCTTGTGCAGCTCAAAAATTGAAAAAGGCATATACATATTTTCTTTATTATTCATGGGTGTTTTTATGGGTGTGCATAACATGCAATAAACTTGCTTCTTTACTTGCATGTCACTTGGCATTCCCTTTATTAGTGAACGTCTGACTGTTGACGTCTATATGAACACATCTTTTTTTGAGATTACCATGATCATTGGCATATTTTTATTCGCTAGAACCGCTGCTATTTAACTAACATAAACAAAAGGTTTGAAAATAGACTGTTGGTAGAATGTAAGATACTATACGCATCACAATGTTCCTTGCGCAAAATGACTGCTTTATTCCTGAATGTACAAAAAACTGCAAAACACAACTTGAAGTATTACAAAATCTGTTGTCTTGCCATACTGAGATAAAAACAATTCTATTTGCGTGACTTATTAAACCCTGGATGTGTTCACCTGTTATGTCCAAATACCCAGCAGCCACTACATCTAGAAATGACATCTGGTCATTTGGGTGATGGTAATAAACCTTCCATCTCTACGAAGAAAGGAATTCCTTCATGGTATACAGTATGGTGCCCGAGATAACAACATTATGCTGGGATTACTTTAGGATCTGGAAAGCATGGTGAAAGGTTACAATGTCCCATCCGATTACATATATACTGGTGTATTTTGCCAACAAAATAAATTAAACCTGTTGAATTGTCAGCAGGGCGGCACAGTGGCTTAGTGGTTAGCACATTCGCCTTTCCAGGATAGGAATTTCCAGTTTGAATCCCAATCTGGGTGGTTTCCATGTTCTCCCTGTGTCCGAGTGGGTTTCTTCCAGGTTCTCCGGTTTCCACCCACAGTCCAAAAACATGGATCAAGGTCAATTGAATTCTCCAAATTGCCCCATATAGAGTGTGTTTGTGTGTGTGTCTGTGTGAGAGAGTGTGTGCCTAGCGATTGATTGGTACCCTGTCCTGGGTGTATCCCGAAATGTTCTCCCCTAGTACAGGATAATGCGGAAGATAATGGATGGATGGAATTGTCAGCATTGATTACGTTTGGGAAATGGCCTAGCCTTTGTTTTTTTCCGATTACATCCCTTTCAAAACAGAATTATTTGTAGATGAATGTAAATATCTACATTTGTCTCAAAATAATTCTGCCATAAAGGCGGCACGGTGGCTTAGTGGTTAGCATGTTCGTCTTTCAGCGCTAGGGATTCAAATTCCAATCTGGGTGGAGTTTACATGTTCTCCACGTGTCCGAGTGGGTTCTCCGTTTTCCTCCCACAGTCTAAAAACATGGATCATGGCCAATTGAATTCTTTAAATTGTCCCATATAGAGTGAGTCTGTGTGAGTCTGTGCCCAGCGATAGATTGGCGCACTGTCCTGTGTGTATCTGTCCAGCGCCCGAAACGTTCTCCCCTGGATATGGGGAACCCCCCCCGCGACTCTAGTAGCGGATAAAGCGGAAGAAAATGAACGAATGAATGAATTCTGCAATAAAACAAAAATTTACATCTCAAGAAGAGGATGCAATAGTTAAGATATGTATTGCAACACATATGTATTGCAATGACCATCTGAACACTTGCATTCTCTTGTTGAGATGTAAATAATATTCAGCATTCTTTTTGGAAATAAAAAAAAAAAACAAATACATTTTTTATCTACTACTGTAATATACACATGCATTAAATGCCTTTGGTCACAATGTTGTAAATATCATTTACATTACATTACATTTAGTCATTTAGCAAACACTTTTATCCAAGGCAACATACAAATGAGAGAACAACACGTCATAAATTAAGGAAATACCAGCTACACTGTAGAATTATCAAACCTGATTAATTCAATCTGTCTTTTTTTCATAGCAAGTGCTTAAAGGAAAACACAAGCACACCCCTTTTTATATCAGGAGTGACTCAGCTTTACAGAAAGAGATTGGAAGATCATTCCACCATTAAGCAGTGGTGAAAGACACAATGATATAAGAACCTGAAAAATTCTGAAAAATCCTCACTAATGAAACCAATGTGCATTTAGGCAAATTTGGTTGAACCAACAAGTCTTTCCCAAAGAACAGACTGTGGCTCTAATTTCCACAGCCACAACTTTCTTGTGTTCCACAATTTGTTCTTCTTATGCCTGTTCCTCTGACTGCATCTATTTTCCTCACCAAGGCTGAAGAATCAAAAGGCCATGTTTAAAGTTGGCCCTCTTTGTATGTGTTAACAAGGTTAAAATACAGGACAGTAAAATGCAGATGTAATGACGCCCAGATGGTTCATAAGCAGTAATAGAAGACAAATCTCTTTAGTGATAATCACATCTTTATTTTATATCTAATGCACATTGAATTAACAATAATTCTTGTAGTTCTAGGAACACTGTAAGTGTAAATCTTGGATTCATGTCAGCTGACTTTCATGGAAATCAGTTCAGGGTGGCAAGGTGGCTTCGTGGTTCATGAATAAACTTTCTTTATGATTTCTTTTCTGCCCGTCATGACAATCTCCACACTGTCATTTGGTGGAAGCATGTAACAGCTGGGTAATTTTATTTATTTAATTGTTTTGTGCTTTCACTTAGTAATTCTAATGCATGACAATGCTTTGTTGCTATTCATTCTTTTCTCCACATTTCAGTCTGTGACTTTAACATAGATATATTTTTAGAAGTGCAGAATTTGCAATTTATAACAGAGGACCTTAATTACACATTTATGACAGTCTATAATTTTTAGAAAATCTATGCATACTGGTATGTCTTTTGTATTTGGAAAAGTTAAATACCTGCATTATACTGATTGTATAGTGTTTTTATTTCCCTTTTCATGTGGAATTTTGTCCAGTGGTGCTATTTGAGGAGAGTCAGAAAAAAGAGCAGTCAATGTTTTTCATGTTCATAGCAGTATGTTTAATCTTCTAGTAGAATAGTAGAATAATTTGCTTTCTAGAATTCTACATAATAAAGTTGTGGCAATTATAGAGGTCTCCAAATTATTCCCTGCATGAATTTTGAGGCCTATTTTGATTATTGTAACTTTTAGTTAATTCAATTATTATTATTCAATTATTATTTTCCGCTTAATCCTCTACTAGGGTAACTATGAGTTATGTACACATATTTTTGAAACTAGACTTAGAATCAAACGTATAGCTGTCCAACACCACACCCTATCTATTACCTCGTACAATACTGTTGGCAGTCCGTCTTTTAGTAATAATGACATCATAGCAGAGAAAATCCAGTGCATTGCCGAACTCCCACAGTGCACCTTCTGCTGAGTTTCAGACTAGACTAAACAGTGTGATCTCAGAAAAATTTTCAAGTTATTGTTATTATGGTAAGTAGATTTCTTGTGGGTGAGTTTAGAGCTGGGGCCACCACTCTAGATACTATAATGTGTGATAATCAGTAAATTTATTATACTTTATACAGTTTATATTAGTTTGTTTTCACAGTTTGTTATTTTTATGCAGTATTTTATTAAGTATGATTTGTTAATATCTTTATATATACATCTTTATGTTAGTTTTGTGGATGGGTGTTTGATTAGTTCTAAGATCTAGATGAACTACAATGGAAGTCTATCCTACAAACTGAGTTCTTTACACTGTTACACTGTTGTAACTTTTGTCCCCGTTATGTTGTTCCTTAAATAACAACATAACAGGAAGTTTTTTCTTGCCACTGTCGCTTCGGCTTGCTCTTTGGGGGTTTAAAGGCTTTTCATTCTGTAAAGCTGCTTTGTGACAATGTACTGTTGTAAAAAACGCTATATAAATAAATAACTTGAACTTGAACTTCTTTTAAATGACAACTGACCGAATAACAAAAACCATGAACTACACTATTAATTGAACATAAGTTAAATTATTTAACATGTTAATATACATTTCCATGTGAATAAAAATTTACAGAATTTATCTGGGGCGGCACGGCCTCTTAGTGGTTAACACGTTACCATGTCTTTCCATGTTTTCCACGTGTCCATATGGGTTTCCTCCTGGTTCCTTCCACAGTCTCAAAACATGGATTTAAGGTAAATTAAATATTCTAAATTGTCCCATATAGAGTGTGCATATGTATGTGTGTGTCTGTATGAGTCAGTGAGTCCAGTGATATATTGGCGTCCCTTCCTGGGTGTATCCACCCAGCGCCCGAAGCGCCCCCGCAGCTCTAGTAGAGGATTAAGCAGAAGATAATAAATTAATGAATTAATCAGTAACATTTCAAATTGTGTGTGAATGTTGTAGCTGGTCGGGATTTCCAAATCATACGCTTCATATTCATAAGGCTGTCAAAGTGACGATAAGGGCTTGTAAGATGTATATTCATCCTGGTATCATATATTGCTAATAAATCTCTTTCAGACAACTTACTAAAGTACATGTTGCACCATAAGACCATTCTGCACAGCCTTATTAGCCTTGCTTCTTGCTCTAGCCTTAGTTTGTATTTTAGGTAAGTTACTTGGTGCTTCTATACTTCCTTCTAGCTTGCTTTTTCTAATTCCTAAAGTGATTCAGGTAGACTGAAAAAGGTTGAGAACAGCAAACAATATTGCAGATTAATGACGGTTAAAATGCGCACAAAATGAGCTAAAAAACATGTGGACTGTTCTACTGAGTAATTAATCATTCTAGCACAACGTCAGAACAAAACCCAGTAAGAGCAGAGTTAAATGCAAGTAATCAAATAGTTTACAATTAAAACATCTCTAATGCCACAAATAAAAGAGAACACAGTTTAACAGGACTGTAATAAATGGCATATATTTAAATTTCTTACTTTTTTTGCTTTGTTTTTTTTGTGAAGCTGGCACAATATTTAAGCCAAATGAAAAGAAATCTGTACTTCAGCTATCAGAACTAATATAAGTGTAATTCTGCAGTAGAAGTGTGTGAACACATTTAAACCACTTACACAATGTGTACATAGCAGAAGTTATGTACCAGATAGTTATAAGGCACCAAAAAAGCTAAAAATAAAAATCTCTTTATGTGATACTTTTCATGTTTTGTATCCTGCTCTGTATTTACTTATTATTATTATTATTATTATCATTATTATTATTTATAATTAATAATTTAGTCATTTATCAGACGCTTTTATCCAAAGCGACTTACAAGGTGAGCAGAGGGTTAATCACAACATCCCTGGAGCAATGAGGGGTAAGGGTCTTGCTCAAGGACCCACATTGGTAACTTCAGTGGACCTGGGATTTGAACCCCCAACCTTCAGATTGATAGCCCAACACCCTAACCACTGAGCTACCTTGCCCCTCTATTATTATTATTATTATTATTATTATTATTATTATTATTATTATTATTATTATTATCTTGTCTTTTCTTTCTTGTTATTATGACTCATTATCTGTATAAACAACCCGTTTGTGTGTGTCTTGAGTGTGCCTTGTCCATTGCAGTTGGGAATAGCACTGTGTGCAGGGTGGATTCTGGGCCGTTTAGGTGGTTTAATATTATGCCATACAAACAAGCACCCTCAAAATTAACCCTGATCAACCGAGTAGACAAAGTGCCAGGCTTTAATAGACACAGACTTAAGTCGGTGGTGCATCCACAACCTTGACCAAGTGAGTTTTGGAAAAAGGTAATCTCATTATCTTGACCACAAATGCCTAAATGCACCCTGGAAAGAGCAGACAATTAAAAACATATAACCCTGAGAAAACCCACATGGACATGGGAGAAACATGAAAACCCTATGCAGATCAGGATTCAAACCTGGATCCCCAGCACTGAGAGGCAGACATGCTGCAATGTTGTATGATCACTTATTCCTTCAAGATTTTCTGTCTTTACTGACACCACGAAGCATGTTGTAAACAAGCTATTTGTGTGTTGGTGTTTTTAATTTGTTTTACAGAAATGATTGTGGGAATGTGAAAAAAAATACTAAAAGGATTAACTTCTCTCTTTCTCTCTCCCTCTTCTCTGTCCTACTGCTATTTCCATTTCTTTTGAGTGTTGTGAAGGAGTAAGAGACATTTTTGAGGTTTGTGTGGATGGTACTTATTTTGGCATGTTGAACTGGAGAAACAGATAGAGCCACGTAGATCTGGAAAAAAATGAGTGTAAGTGTGAGAAAAAAGCCATAAGGGAATGTTTCATTTGGCAGTTGTTTGAGATACAGTTGAAAATGTCTGGGCACACTGTGTTATGACCTCAGTTTACCCGTACAGCAGTGAGCAAAAGCTCTAAACTGAATTAACTAAATTTATATTGGAATTAAATACAGAAAGAAAACACAGAAACAAAAAGGTAAATGCAAAGATAGGTAATTGCGTATTAATCATGATTTTACTTAAACAGACCAAATCAGAATCAGAGTTATACTGTACAAAAAAGTATAATAAGAATAAAAAGTAGCAACGATAAGCACTTTCTTAACAAATGATATATGTTTAGCTATTGTGTAGTATGTAAGATCATTTGTTATTCTAAACAAATAAGTCAAAATGTGCTGTGCTATTTAAAATCAATTGAAAGGGTTTAATGTAATGTAAAGTAAAGCAGAATATAATGAAGTTTAGAAAAAGAACATTGATGATGTCCAATTAGTAAACTTTTATATAATCAAACAATTAATGATGTTTTGGAATGACAAGGGGGCAACATGGTGGCTAAGTGGTCTATCAGCGCTGGGGATGCAGGTTCAAATCCCAATCTGGGTGAAGTGTCTCTGTGGGTTTCCTCCGCGTTCTCTGGTATCCTGCTACAATCCAAAAACATGAATTTAATGTAAATTAAATGCTCTTAATTGCCTCTTAGAGTGTGTGTTTGTGTGTGTCTGTGTGAGTGAGTGTGCTCAGTGATAGTATGCCAGAAACGTTCTCCCCTGGATGGGCATGGGGAACCCTTCACGATCCTAGTAGAGCAGATAATGAATGAATGAATGAATGAATGTTTCATTATCAGCTTTCTAACTGTTTTTTCCTTTCTTTCTGCTATAAGTGATGAAGCATGAATCACTCCTTGCATGCCAGAAATACAAACAAATTTCAAACTTAACTGTGTCAAGTTTTAAGCTCTAAGATTTAAAATAATTCCAAGGGATATAATGTCTCGCTATTTAGAGATAGGGCAAATTGTACAAAACTATTGAAAAAGCTAAATAAAATGGCAATTAAAATTGTCCTGGCTAGCTAATTGATGTAAAATTGATGTACTAGCATTTCACATGTGAGGCTCGGGGGGTTCGGTGTGGATCGGTTGTGAGTCGTTATGCATATGAATAGCTGCCTGATGACCCCCTAAGGGTTAGGAAAAGGGGGGCTTTTGTCCTCAGGATTTCAATTTTTAGGAACGTTAGTGTTAATCTTTGATATTTGTCATGATGCAGGTGACAGGTCTGACTAAAACCTGCACCATCACTTTTACCACTAGATGGAAGCAGCAGAGCATCATTGGGGAAAAATGCCACAGACAATGGCCTTTTAAGCATTCAGTAAAACACACACTAAGGAAATGTGTCATTCGGTACGGACCAAAACATTCCTTTCCTATTGTGTTACATTTGCATTGTCACATCTACTTTCAGTTTAAGTTTAGGGTGCATGAACACACATTGCTCATTAAAAAAAAACATGTAGGAAAGGAAAACATTCTGTTCCACCATTATGCTTAAAATTCATACTTGAAATACATGCTTAAACAACCTTAACCTAACGTAATACTTGCCTGATCATAATATTTACTTCAATTGTAATCCTAACCTTATTCTAAATTTACAAAATGTCCATTTACAAAAATATCAGGGGTACTTAATTAGAATTAAGTAGGGTCCAGTAAGAGGGAATTTCGTCAGGTCCAAGTTCAGATGTCATGTTTTCTAACTTGTTTTATAACTTATGTGTTATGACTTGTGCCATATCCTGTATAGTGAAGTCGCCCAGTAGTTCTACTATCATTTTGTGTCATTGACAACCTAAAGACAAATAAATTACAAATATCAGTGTTTTAAATGCTTAACTAATTATTTATAAAACTTTCTTTAAGTAAAAATAAGAGCTACATTAAAGAAACATTGCTTTAAAAATAAAGCGTATACTAAACAAAAAGGGCAGTCTTCTTGTTAACTCAATTTTACATCATAGCATTTTAGTTCCCTCTTATAGTCCTCTCAGATTTCACTGTCCTTTCTTTTAGTAAATGTATACTTTAAGTGCCGCTTCTCACATCGTACCTCAGCTGTGCACACTCCACGCTCCTGAATCTGCACAGATCTGATTGGCTGAGGAGCACCTTTGGTAAATCTTACTATGAGCATGATTGGTCAGTGCGTTGTTTGCAAAATGAAGCTCATACCATAAAAAAAAGTTCAGCTGCCTAAAATAAACAGTTAAAATTAAACCAATAGTTTATCTACATTAAACTTTGGGTCCGGACCTGGATAGCAGTGCGTAAATTAGTGACCGCTGATCTAGGTAATCTACTGAACACACAGAATCACCCATGATACAGTACCCCCTGAGAAATGAGGGTTAAGTCCCCAACTCCTAGATCCACATCGAAAACTTTGGTGGACCCCAGCTTTCAGTTTAAACCCCAGCCTTCAGATTGATAGCCCAACACACTAAGCACTGAGCTACCACATCCTCAAGGATTAAATACATTTTTCGTGTTTCCCTTGAAATTAAATGTAAAATAAATAAAAGTTTTTCAGGATGGCACTTTGGCTTAATGGTTAGCATGTTCGCCTCTCAATTCTGGGGATTCCCAGTTCAAATCCTGATCTGGGAGGAGTTTCTATGTTCTCACCGTGTCTGCGTAGGTTTCTTCTGGGTTCTCCGGTTTCCTCCCACACTTCAAAAACATGAATCAAGGTAAACTGCCCAAATTGCCTCATATAAAGTGTGTGTTTCTGTGTGTGTTTGTGTGAGCGAGTGTGTGCCCATGGATAGACTGGCGACCTGTCCTTCGTGTATCTGCCCAGCGCTTGAAACGTTCTCCCCTGGATGGGCATGTGGAACCCCCATGCAGAGGTGGAAGACAATATATGGATGTATGGATGAAAGTATTTAAAATCTATTATTTAAAAATCTATGCATGGGCTTACAGTTATTAGGGTAATACAACTGGAGACCATTGATAACATAGAGAAAATATTATATTAAAATATTATTATGTGTAGAAGAAACTCTTCTCTATGTAATGATTTTAACAAGTCCAGATTTTCATACAGGCTATTGTTCTGCAAATATCAACAGACTGATGAATCTAGCATAGCTTATTATCTTTATTTTTGCATCAAAGTTAACAAGTTGACAAGTTATACAGAGAGGTAAAGATATTGGGGAAAAAATAAACATGGCTTAACCTTTATGACATGCTCAATTACTAATTGTAACTTATGGCTAGAATAATAAATATATGTAATATGATAATTAGGCAATATATGCTTATCACCTACCATTAAAATACTAATTTATAAAATAGCATAAGTGTCACAATATGCCAGACGACACACACTTTCCATGAAGTAATAAAATGCTTCTTCTACAATAAAATACATACAAACCAAGACATTATGGATATATTCTCTTATTAGGACATAAAGTGACATGATATTTAAAAAAAAAAATATATATTTTTTTTAAATATCATATTGTCACTTTATGGCGGCACGGTGGCTTAGTGGTTAGCACGTTCGCCTCTCAGCGCTAGGGATTCCTGGTTCGAATCCTTATCTGGGTGGAGTTTCCATGTTCTCCCCGTGTCTGCGTGGGTTTCCTCCGGGTTCTCCGGTTTCCTCCCACAGTCCAAAAACTTGGATCAAGTTAATTAAATTCTCAAAATTGCCCCATATAGAGTGTGTCTGTGTGAGTGAGTGTGTGCCCAGCAATGGATTGGCGCCCTGTCCTGGGTCTATCTGCCCAGCGCCCGAGACGTTCTCCCCTGGATGGGCATGGGGAAACCCACCATGACCCTAATCGAGGATAAGCGGGAGATAATGAATGAATGAATATTGTCACTTTATGTCATAATAAGTGTAAATTTAAGGTATTTTTTTAAGGCATTTTAGTTATTTTTCAATATCAGCAATGTGTTTCATGTGGCCCAAACAAATTTACACACAGAAACTTAACTATATCACTTATGCTTACCAGAAATTGTGTACTGCACCATTATTATTGCATTCATGTTTTGAATAGATCATTAAACTGTTCTGTTATTGACTTGGTTAGTGTACCATGGTTTCGGTTACTAATTGGTGCAGTGATTGTAAAAGTCTCAGGTGCAGCAGCCAAAGCATTTAATTTTCTGGAGGCAAGACAAGGTAGACTTACTAATAAAAAAATGAAACATCAAATTAGGTGTTGTAAGTCGATTTGGATATAGATAAAATGAGATGTAAGGCTGTAAACTTGTTCTAAAGGCACAGTATTCACAAAATTAAAGAAACAAAACAAAACAGGTGCAGTAATTCCAATAACTGAACTGTCATTTTCTGATTGGCTATTTATCTCTTAAATTTGGACTGTGTGTAAAACTGAACCTTGCCATAATTAATTATAAATTAGTGTAATGTTGCGCCCCATGTTTCACATTGACTCTACCATAAATATAGTCTAGATTAAACCTACATATCTGAATGTTATGTTAATTGAATGAACATTGCAAATAATAATTTAATAATATTGTCTTACTTAAAAAGGAATGTTAATGAATGCATGTTGACCTTGTTTTTTCCACCAGAGGATGGTAAAGGTGCAATGCTTTGTGAAAGACAGTATTCATGTGAACTACATTTTCCAGTAGGTATGCAAAGTGACATGGTTCTATTTTTTCTGACTCAGCTGTCATGATCTGCACCTGTTCTCCATTTCATTTAAATCTTGTGTTGCTACAGATAATAGTACCACGTGAGTGAGTGTTGGTTTAAAGCTTAATACATGGCTTTACTTTGATAATAGTAAAGATAATAATATTAGAAGCATTTAAAACCTTTAAATATTTTTGTTTTAGTTTTTATTTGAATATAGAACCTAAAAAAATTTCCTTTTCCTTGCCTTTCCTGTCAGCTAATTGCTGGTTACTGAATGGTCTTTTCAAATACTTAATTCTATGTAATTTCTTAATTTTTAATGTTTATTTACTCAATTATTATTTTGGGAGGGGTTCCCCATGCCCATCCAGGGGAGAGTTTCTTCTGGGCAGATACACCCAGAACAGGGTGCCAATCTATCACTGGGCACACACTCACTCACACAGACACAAACAATCACACTGTATATGGTATATTAATTCATTATTTAACCATTATCTTCCGCTTTGTCCTATATATTAGGGTCGCGGGGGGGTTCCCCATGCCCATCCAGGGGAGATCGGGCGCTGGGCAGACACACCCAGGACAGGGCGCCAACCTATCGCTGGGCACACACTCACACAGACACGCACATATACACACACTATATGGGGCAATTTGGAGAACTCAATTGACTTGATCCATGTTTTTGGACTGTGGGAGGAAACCAGAGAACCTGGAGGAAACCCACGCGGACACGGGGAGAACATGGAAACTCCACCCAGATGGAGATTCGAACCGGGAATCCCTAGCAATGAGAGGCGAACGTGCTAACCACTAAGCCACCGTGCTGCCATATATGGTATAACTTAGCGTATTTCATTTATCTTGAGTCTATGTAAATCACGGATGGAAACCAACCAGGTCACAGGGAGAACATGGAAACTCCACCCAAAGTGGAATTCGAACCTAGATCCCTAGTGCTGAGAGGCTAACATGCTAACCACCAAGCCACCGTGCAACCCAATTCTTAATGTAATTAATGTTTATTTATTATGTTACTTTTATATAATGCTTCATTTATTTAATACTTTATTGTGTTTAGAAGAGATGTAGTATTGTAGAGTTGTATTAGACTGGCATCAGAAGAACTTTGAAATTTTTTAAATTACTCTTTACTTTCTATGATAATAAAATCTCTTTTACTTTTTTCTTTACAAAATAAATTGTTTTTTTTTAGTTATTGGTGGAAAATAAAACTGGTATTGGCAGTAACTGGATTTATGCATAGCATTTAATTCATAGCATTGGTAACTGTACAAAACTGTCAGTCATAGACTCAACTTAACTGTATCTTTTTAATACAGATAAGTAAGTTTGCTGTGGACCACTATGAGTAGTTTTGTAAGAATATGTGCAAATATAAGGTTCTTTAAGTGCATTCCACCCACCAATCAGCTACTTTTATTGACTTCTTAGGTTTATGAGCATAATCCTAACCATGGTAACCCATTGCCTAACTCGGGTAATAAGGCTTATAACAAATGATGTACTATGTATTTCAATAGAGAATCCACTGACTCCAGATCCAAGTTATTGTTGTAAGGACTGTGAGGAAGTTCAAAATGGGCTAGAGCTGGCTGACTAGGACACCGGGCACTGTTGGGCACCCCAGCTGTCAGGTGAACTGGGTTGGAGGGCCATCCCACAGCCATGTTGTGACCTGGCCCAGGAATAGGACAGATGACATCTTGTCCTGGAGGAGGTCCCGGCAGAGGTGGAGAAAGTAAGGACCACCAAGATGGTGAGCATGCGGCAGTAGGGAGAAGAGCGTTGGAGAGAATGCTAACCTGGAATGAGATTTGGAATGCAGTGCCACAGCATCTCAAATTAATAGTCCAAACCGTGCATGACATGCTAATTAGTCCAGCAAACTGGAGGAGGCCGCTACCACAGGTACCACAATACACTGAAGACAGTGGCTGAAACCATCTCCAAGTAAATAGCCAACAACAAATACATTTACAGCCAGAGGACTGTACATTTTGTAAATGCTGAAGAGAAGCCACAAGGATAACCAACACATGCACTCAGCCTACTCTCATCAGACTGGGTACTGCGAGTAGACTTTGGCAGGCAAGTTCCCAGAGTTTGTAACACCAACCGTTTTGAGGCCAGACTTGGTGCTGACATCTGTCTCGGCCAAGCAAGTCCTCCTACTGGAATTAACAGTCCCCTGGGAGGACCACATGGAAGAAGCCAATGAGAGCAAGCAGCACAAATACCATGAGCTGGTGGAGAAAATGAGGGAGGAGAGGCTGGAATGCCCCCTGTGAACCAATAGAGATGGGATGTTGAGGTTTTGCAGACTGCTCCCTATGCAAGAACTACAACTTCCTTGCTATAAATGGAGCTGTTAAAAGAAAAGACATTCAGTTCACCACAGAAGCTGCAGAGAGAGCCTATAGGTGGATAGGTGGCTGCCGGGTCTGATCAGCCCCAGCTGGGTCACATGAAGGTGTGTGTCTGATGTTGAGAGTCCCGAAACAACGAAGCATCTCATGAAACATCACTGATGATGTGTCTCAGTGCATGCTCAGATGTACCAAATGTTAGATGTTAGTCCTACACCTTTAAACATGAGTTTTAAGTTTTTTAAGTGGCTAAAACCCCTATTGTTTGTAGTTTAAAAGAACGCAAAGTACACAAAATAGCAACCCAACATATAGTGCACATGTGACATAAGCAAAACAGGAATTACAATAAATACAAGACAATATTCAGGACTATAAACATTGAAGTAATTGGAGGGGCAAGTACAACATATAATATATAGGACAATAACAGTAAACATTAAGTAAATGTTTAGAAAGAAATCCATTTTAGATGCAAGAATGATGTTGATGTTCAATAAGGGCACCCAGCTTAGATAAGAAAGTACTTATATTGCTGCCTATGTAAATAGTAATGTCAATATTACTGTATAAAAGGCAAGGGCCATTTTAAATGGCAGATGGCAGATTTTAAGTTAGGTCAACATTAAGGTAGTGCAAATTGACAGATATATTCACACAATAAAATCCCCAAAAAGAGGTGATGTGTGTAGATTTGACATGGGTTATTTCTGCGAAGGATTTAGAAGGTTATTTTTGAGAAGACGGGGATAGGGTTGGAGTATTTAAAACCAGCAAAAGCTTTCACCTTCCACCAACTTTTCATCCAGGCCACCAAAGTGGTATAGATACAAATTGGCTTGATGGTGTTCTGCCTGGGTGTGATCATGCACCGTTCTGTAAAGGGAAGGTGGATGCTGGGAATGGCAAAAGGAAAAACCTTAAAAGTGTCTAATTATGTGTAACCTCTTGTAGTGAAATACACCATCATTAAAAATGTGAAAGGGCAAAGAAGGAAGAAAAAGAGACATTTTTTATATGTTGATGTAATTTCATACTGCCATAACACCAAGTTGTAAACCTTATTAATTACGGTTCTGTCAGTAAAAATCAAAGTCCCCCTTCACAAAGGTATTCTTGAGTGCGTACTGCAGCGATTGCAGCAATAAGTAAGCCAAAGTAAATTGTATTCCAATTGTATTCAGTGTTTATTTTTAAGGCACTGTATCCAATTGGTACTAGTGAATGCTGCTCTTGTACTATTTCCTCATGAAATCTGCTTAAAACATAACATAACAAATGACATCTTGACTGTAGATACATTACATGTTTAGCAAAGTTAAACAAATTCAAAAAAACACTTAATTTGACATATTTGTGGTATTACTAATTATGAGCTCTAATTTTTTTTTAACATTAGGTTGATCTATACAGGATCAGTAATTCATTTTAAATGTTTTTTTTTAATACTGACTTTTCAACATTTTTTAAATCAAATTTAGGGTTCTAATAAGAGTTGCTGATACTAAGAAATTATTGTGGTGACACAGGGTGTCCACTTACTTTTGGGACCACATGGAGCTTATGGGGGGCCCCCATGTTTAGGTTGCCCCACCAATGAGAATGGTTCCTTTGGGCTTTCCTGTCATGCTTTACGGCGTGCGGATATAAGAAGGGAGCACGGGAGGGTCCGATAAAGAGAAGGAGAGAGTGTTAATGACTCTATGGTTCAATAAAAGTGGCTACCGGACTCATGGTCTGTTCCTCACCGTTGTTGCATTATTAACAGTACTTTATTTTTAAGCTTACTCTTTCAATAGTTGTACTCAAGTTAACATCATTCACTGTCCAGATCTGAGCATGTAACCTCAACAAAACCCATAATTTTTGCCCCTGAAATGAAGCATAATGTTTGTACTACAGCATACAAATACATTTTGTACAATTATATGCTTTTTTCTTTTTGGCAGTCGTTTGGTATAAGCCTTTTGCTATGTCAGCATTACTGTATTTCTATACAAGTATAATCTATAAACTAATGACTTTGCAAGTCTTGCATCGAGCACTAAACCAAGTTCCACAGAACATATTTAGAATAAGTAGGGATGTAAATTTAATTTTTAAAAAGTTCTTTATTTATGACTGGGCCCATATTTTAAATCCATATGAATGTCTTGAGTGGTTATTTAGTATTGACAGAAACCTTCTCTCATGTGGTGGGAAAATTATTATCAGTTATTAACCTGCATGGTCTATGTTTTGGTCATTTAACAGATGCTTTTATCCAAAGTGACTACAACACTTTATTTAATAGTTGTGTATTTGATAAATTGTAATGACCACAATGACTGCCATTTTGTGGGCTTCATGTGAAGCCCTCCATATTGTATGTTGTAAGGGTTCCTGCTAAGCAATTTAAAGAGGGACACAGGCTGCAGTGGGCGTGATAGTATGTTTTGGAGTCTGAAGCTGTGTGATGAATAAAGTGATTATCTGCTAAAATGGTGACCCATCTCATTGCCTCTTCCTTGCCATGTCTACAGTTTTCTTGTATTCATGACAGAATCAGTGAAAACTGATATATTCTGTTTGGACTGATGAAATCTGTCTTGTAAACTTAATATCCTCAGTGGCTCGATTTCCAGTTCCAAGGCACCTAGTCCACAGTGTTTAAGTTCAAGTTCATTTAATTTATTTATATAGCGCTTTTTACAACAGTACATTGTCACAAAGCAGCTTTACCGAATGAAAAGCCTTTAAACCCCCAAAGAACAAGCTGAAGCGACAGTGGCATGAAAAAACTCCCTGTTATGTTGTTCTAATGGAGGACCAAGACTCAGTGGGGGACTCATCCTCCTTGAGCTGCCGGGCAGCATCAAAAGTGTAAGATACTATTGTACAGATTGTGTTGAGATCAGGTGACTTTATTTAACAAATAGAAAACTCTTAACTGGAAAACCATATTTGGTCCCTTAAGGGGTCCAATTAATTCTGGTTTTAGTTAAAACTCTAGCTGCAGCATTTTGCACAAGTTGTAATTTATGTAATGATTTATTAGAACATCCTGTCAGAAGTGAATTACAATAATCTGACCTTGAGGTAATAAAAGCATGATTAGTTTTTTTGCATCTTGGAGGGAGAGGATATTTCGTAGCTTCGAAATGTTACGAAGGTGAAAAAATGCAATTCTAGTAATATTGCTAATGTGCTTTGTAAAGGACAGATCTGAATCACTAATGACACCGAGATTATTTACAGATGAACTGGGTCTAATTAAGGAGTTATCGAGGTTTAACACAGTGTTAGAAGCTTTGTTAATTTTGACCTTGGGTCCAACTCTTAGAAACTCAGGAAGATTTTTGGCATCCATATTTTAATATCTTGGATGCAATCCTCGAGCTTGCTGACTGAAAGAACCTCATTGGGTTAGCTGAAATGTATAACTGTGTATCATCTGCATAAGAGTGAAAACTGATTTCATGTTTACAAATAATTTATCCAAATGGAAGCATATATAGCACAAATGGGAGTGGACCCAGAACTGACCCTTGAACATTGGTTATTAACACAAATAAATTGATATTGATCTGGCAGGTAGGATTTAAACGACTGGAGTGCCGATCCTGTAATGCCCACAGTGTTTTCTAATCTATCAACTAAGATGTTATGGTCTATAGTGTCAAAGGCTGCACTAAGATCTAATAAGACAAAAAAAGAGATTTGGTTATTATCAGAATACATTAATAAGTCATTAACTACTTTAATTAAGGCTGTCTCAGTGCTATGGTGAGACCTAAAACCTGATTGATAAACTTCATGAATGTTATTAGCTAGAAGATTTAGCTGGTTGAACACATTTTTTTCTAGGATTTTTGAGGCAAAAGGAAGGTTTGATATTGGTCTATAGTTGGACAGTATTAGAGGATACAAATTAGGTTTTTTAAGTAATGGTTTAATGATGGCACACTTCAGAATTTTGGGGATATATTCTATTTTTAGTGATGAATTTATAATGTTTATAAAATGCTCTGTAATATTTGGTAGGAGGACTTTAAGCAGGTTTGTAGGTATTGGGTCTAACAGACAGGATGTTGTCTTTGATTGTGTAATTACTGAGACAAGCTCTTTTTTAGATATGGAGTTAAAGGCATTTAACTCTTGTACCATATTATTTTCTCTACCACTAGATTTTTCAGTAACTGGTGAGTGTTAATTATTGATTACGCTACATAAGGGGTGCTCAATGCGTAGAATTGAATCGAAGGAGTGTAAGGTAGATTGCGATGGAGGTTTGAGAAAAAAAGCGTTTATCACGTATCAGCACTTTTTTTACAGCACAGTATCGGAAGCGCTAATAAACACATGCGCAAACATTCACACACAACGTGATTCATTCTAAATCGGAAACTCTATCGTTCTGCAAGCCCCCCCCCCCCCCCCAGCTGTTCCAAAAACCGGCACGTGGCCACGCCTCCGTGCCTAAATCAGAAGCACTGCCTCGAGAATCATCTACATTAGATTATTATCTACATTACATTAGTTTCTGTTTGTGTTTTTACACTTTATTTGACTGACAAGGCGAGTAAAGGACGAGTGAAGCTTAAAAAGAACTAAAATGTTCCACTTTCATTTAGAGTGGGGGGTGGGGGGGGGGGGTGAAGGCAGCAGACAGTATGGCCTAACCAACTGCCTGCGAACTGCCAGGAGTCGTCACCCACAATAATTAGGTTCCATACCATTAAGACAGTTATCAAGTATCGCAGTGAGCAAAAAACAAGAAGAGTCCAAAAAGTGTGCCATAAAAATCTCATTAATATCAATACAACCTCAAGTAATGTAAGAAACACTTTTAAGTTAAATCTTGGGTTATTAAACATTAGGTCACTTTCATCAAAATCAGCTCTAGTTCAAGAAATAATCACTGATAACTTCCTAAATGTCTTTTGTCTCACAGAGACCTGGATTAGGGCCAATGAATACCTAGCATTAAATGATGCCTCTCCACCTGGTTATACTTATGCTCATAAACCACGTCTTAGTGGACGAGGAGGTGGAGTGGCTATGATCTATAAAGAAAACATAAATGTAACACTTAATAATAAGTATGAGTCAAAATCCTTCGAAGTTCTTGTGCTCAACATAAGCAGCTCATCTGCATT
>JAFMOD010000265.1:973080-1009633 GCA_019802435.1 Corydoras maculifer
GCCCAGAGCCCGAAACTTTCTCCCCTGGATGGGCATGGGGAACCCCCCCGCGACCCTAATATAGGATAAAGCGGAAGATAATGAATAAATGAATGAATGAAAATACAATAGAGGTTTGCACAATTTGTGTCTGCACAATTTGCTTTGGCCTCAGCTAAACTTCAACACTGTACAGACTGTATTTGTGCAAACAATTATTTATCTGTATTATAATTACATCAAGTTTCGAAGATGTTGGAATGATAAGTGCAGAAACATGTCCATGGAAGTGAATAAATTAATTTGGACATTACTGACCTTTCAGTGGAATATGTATTGTGTGAGAGTAAGAGAAAGATGATTTTATAAACAGATTTTTTTAAACACTGAGAAGAAAGAATGTTCAAACAGAACCTTTTTTTTTTTTTTTTTTAACATTTCAGCATCGGGTTGCATATTTGCTTCAGTAAAAGGGGGGAACATTCTTCAGAGCTGACTAATGATGGTTTGGCATAAAATATTGCAGAGCTTTGGCTAATCTCAGCAGGAGGAACGTTTATAAGATCTGAAGCCTGCAAAAACTGTTCACATGAAGCAGTATCTTAGCACACATTATGATCAGTAGCATAAAACACCCAGAAAAATGTCATAATTTTGTATGATCATACCAAGGTCTGTGAAACATTACAACACAAACGGTAGATTTATTTGTGTAACGGTATGACATTCTTCAATTAAAATACCTTGTGGTAAACTGAAGAAAACAAGTGTTTTTTAGATCTTAATAGGTTATTATTAATATTAATAGGTTTAATGTTTATTTTCTTATTAAGGCTTAAATGAAAGACCATTACTCTGGCATGTGTTCAGTTCTAGTGTTGAAGCATGGCCCCAGATCCAGTTTAAATGCATGATTCCAGTTTGAATGCAGAAACATGACCCCAATTCCACTGCTGAAGCATGCTGAACCTAAAATCTGATTCTAAAACTATGTCGTTGCTAAAGAATGACATCAACTCAAATACTGAATCATGTTAACCTATTCTTGTACTAAATTATAATCCTGAGGCCAGGGCTGAAACATAAACCTCACTTTAGCTCTATCATAAACAATACTTCAGCATTGAAATTTAATCCCAAAACCTGTTCTGACACATGTCTTCATAAACAGTGCTGATTTTTACTAGTTTCTTTTAATAAACAGCTTGAAGCAGTTACTTTGGCCGTTTTATGGTTAGTAGTACAGAGAGTTTGGTGTACACGAGTCAACTCTTTTAAGTTTTCAATCTAGTGTAAGCCTTTTAATTTTATTTTTTATCTTCTGAAGAGCTAGTACTCTAGTAATGTCAAACCTAAAACTTTTCAAGATTTGTGGGAGGAAATTCAAATTTCCATGTTCTCTGATTTTGGTTCCAATTCACATATTTTAACTTTTAAATTACATGGGCAAAGTGGGCAAAGGTGAATTTTGATTGCAATGTTCGTGCTTCAGGGCAGCACAGTGGTATAGTGGTTACATTTACATTTTCATTTGGTCATTTAGCAGACGCTTTTATCCAAAGCGACTTACAAGGTGAGCACAGCACAGCACAGCACACAACAACCCTGGAGCAATGAGGGTTAAGGGCCTTGCTCAAGGACCCACACTGGTAACTTCAGTGGACCTGGGATTTGAACCGCCAACCTTCGGATTGATAGCCCAACGCCCTAACCACTGAGCTACCACACCCAGTGGTTAGCACATCCGCCTCTCAGCACAGCACCCAAACTGGGTGAAGTTTAAATGTTATCCCCGTGTCTGCGTGGACCTTCTCCGGTTTCCTTACACAGTTTAAAAACATAGATTTAAGGTGAATTGGCAGCTTTAAATTCCCCCTACATATGTTTGTGTATCTGTGTGAGAGTGTGTGCACAGCGATGGATTAGCACCCTGTCCGTATCTGGCCAGCGCCTAAGACATCTTGATGGGCATGGGGAACACTCCCACAACCTTAATAGAGGATTTAGTAGAATATAATGGGATGTGATTTTCATGCTACAACTGTCAAAATTTTACTAGTATGCTAATCACACTTTTTTTTAAACTATGGCAAAACTGCTGACAAAGCGAGATGAAGGTGTATGAAAAAGTATGTGGTTCTGTTCATCTTCGCGCCATTAAGTTTTGCTGGATCTTCTACTTAAGAGCAAGCCACAAACAGGAGGTTGCCAGCCATCTGTGATGGACCATACATTTGCAATATCGTCTTGCACTATGTGTGGTATGTAAGTTGCACATATCATTTGAAATAATTTATTACTTTTGTTATATTTAGTTAATGAAATATTTGTTTAATTTAATACTTAATATTCAGTTAATTAAACTTTTATTCATATTTTGTGATTCTGTCTCACGTGGTTGGGTCCAGCATGCCTGTGTCCCAGTTAATTCTTAACAGAAATAAATTTTTTAAGTCTGATAAAACCCTCTTAATTTAATACTTTCCAGGTTTTGTCATTTTTGTAATGTTGTGCCAGTAGTTTTTGGATTTCAGTTTTTACAGATAACTTTACTTTACTGATGACTTGTTTTCTAACAAGATGTCAAGTTTACTTTGCAGGTCTCTATACAGTTGTAATTTGCAGTTATACAAATTGTGACCTCCTAAACATATAAGTAATTACATTGATAAAATATTTGTTCAAAATAATTTAATAAAGAAATTAAAACCTCTTACAAGTTTGTAGTAGCTGTCCTAATCAACAATTTTGCCCAACTTGAGTATGACTTCCTGTTTGGAATATCCCAGCTGTGTGACTGTGTTCTGAGTTTGAAGGAATGTGTGTAAACAGGTGAATACTTGTAGATGATAGTCCAGAAGAGAAGAAACTGTAAATATTGTGAGGATGGAATGTAGGGTGAGAAATATAACTCTCCATCCATGTATCCATGGAATGAATGGTTTCATAAGTAATAGATGAGAAACTGGATGTATATGAATTAGAATTAAATAAATGAATTAGAATTAGGCACGGTGGCTTAGTGGTTAGCACGGTTCGAATCCCATCTGGGTGGAGTTTCCATGTTCTCCCCGTGTCTGCGTGGGTTTCCTCCGGGTTCTCCGGTTTCCTCCCACAGTCCAAAAACATGGATCAAGTCAATTGAGTTCTCCAAATTGCCCCATATAGAGTGTGTCTGTGTGAGTGAGTGTGTGCCGAGCGATGGATGCCGAGCGTTCTCCCCTGGATGGGCATGGGGAACCCCACCCCAATAGATGATAAAGCGGGAGATAATGAATGAAAATGAATTATTTATTCATTCATTATCTCCCGCTTATCCTCTATTAGTTTCGCGGTGGGGTTCCCCATGCCCATCCAGGGAAGAACGTCTCGGGCGCTGGGCAGATAGACCCAGGACAGGGCGCCAATCCATCGCTCGGCACACACTCACTCACCCAGACACACTCTATATGGGGCAATTTTGAGAATTCAATTGACTTGATCCATGTTTTTGGACTGTGGGAGGAAACCGGAGAACCCGGAGGAAACCCACGCAGACACGGGGAGAACATGGAAACTCCACCCAGATGGGGATTCGAACCGGGAATCCCTAGCGCTGAGAGGCGAGCGTGCTAACCACTAAGCCACCGTGCCGCCTTGAAAATGAATTAGAATCAGAAAAATGAATTAGAATTAGAAAAATTGGCCACGAGGTATCTCATAGCTGTTATTACCAACAGCATCTTTTTTAAGTGAGCAGAAAATCATCATCATTAAGTGTGTGTGAGTGTGTGTGGGGGGGGTCCCCATGCCCATCGGGGGGGGCGTTTCGCTGTCCTGGGCAGGTACACCAGGACAACAGGGTGCCAATCCTTCTCTGAGCACACTCACTCACACAGACAAGCACAAACATGGGGCAATTTAGAGCGTTTAATTTACCTTGAATTTATGTTTTTGGACTGTGGGATGTAACCAGAGAACACAGATAAAACCCATGCTAACATTGGGGGAACATGGAAACTCCACCCAGATTGGGATTCAAACCTGGAATTACCATTGCTGAGAACGTGCTAACCACCAAGCCACTGTGCCACCTTTACACATATCTATTCAAATAAAAATTATTGGACAGTAACAGATTTTCAAAAATTTAAAGTATGGTGTAATATTATATGTAGCAGAATGCAAGTGTGAAAGATTCTAAATAAAGAAATATTAACATATGAGTAGTGTATAATAAGTCCAGCGTGTATAGTTTGTGCATGTCAATGTGATGATGAGTTCATGTCATGTCAATAGCTAACAAATATATTTACTGAGAATTATGATGATGTGTTCAATACTTGTTTTCCCCAGTATGTATGTATGTATGTATATTTTTGTGTCAATTGGGTCTGCACACTGTTGCCCTGTCCAGGTCGTATCCAGTGGTACACATTTCCTGTTTATATTTAGCATATAAATAATGTTAATAATTTATAAAATAAAATTTTATTTCAACACAGCTGGTATTCTTATTGAATTTAGTTATTTACAGAGTGGATATTCAGGCTATTAATTATGGAATATTGCCATTTAAAGTGCATTACAAAATTGTAACAATCCAGATTACTTTAATAACATTTAAAACCTTTAAAATTATGCCAGTGTTCCAAAACTGTTATATTCGAAAGTTTTTTACACAACAAAATGTCTTTGTTATAAAAGAAAAACTTGCAGCATGGAAAAAATTAAACCCAAATCCCCTAAACTGTGTAACATAAAGCAACCACCCAGAAAAACCCTTGCATAAATAATATTTTGAAGCTGTGACATCATGTGTACTGGACCCTGAAACCATGTTTTCAGAAGCTAGATGGCTGAAAAAGAAATAAACATGTACCAGGTCACCATGTGGTCTATCTGTGTATTTGTTTTGATTTTAACTCCACTCAAGGAAAATGGTGAGACTATTACAAAATAAACATATTAGCCAGGTGATGAAAGATAATTCAAAGTTCTCTTATCAC
Organism: Corydoras maculifer; assembly: GCA_019802435.1. NCBI lineage: Eukaryota > Metazoa > Chordata > Actinopteri > Siluriformes > Callichthyidae > Corydoras > Corydoras maculifer. The sequence continues at coordinate 978,048 of JAFMOD010000265.1, forward strand.
AGAGTTTAATGGCGGACCACCAACATTGTGGAACTCACAGAAATAACGATTGAAATGCCGTTTGACTTCAGTTTTACCTAATTATTTCCAATTAGTTACCAGTCAGTAATGATGATACAACAATAATGAGGATTATGTACACTTAGTGCAACTTCATCAGGTTTTTCTCTTCTCTTCTACTATTTTATTTGTAGTATATATGTATGTGTGAGCACCTGCATTATTGTACATCTAGTTCTTAATAAAGTACAAAATAATGATTTCGATTCTTTGTTCTACATATTTTGTTTAAATAAAGTATTCTAAACTCTAAAGAACATACTGTAAAGAGAAGTAAAATGCTTTGAATGCTGTTTCAAATCAAATGTGGTTGCATATTAATGTTTTTTAATCCACAATTTTATTACGGTTTTGTTCTACCTGTCAGTTTTTGCTGTTAAAATTAAACTGTAATTTAATAAAATCAATACTGTATAGCTGTAAATTAGTATAGGTAATACTTTACCCAAATCCGGTATTCATAATGTAGTATTAACACATTTATGAAGCTTTATAAAGTATTCAATATACTTTATAATACTTGTAATAATATAAGCCTTTGTTAATGTCCATAGATGTTCATAACACTCATGAAGTGTTATAAGAACATACCATAAGACTTTATAAAACAAAGTGACATAATGCATTATAAATGATATATTTTAACTGTTTATCACAGTAGTACATAATGACTTATAAAAGCTTATAAATGCTCTTTACAGCCTTTTTTAAGTAAGAATGTCTTAACATCCAAAAAAATCAAAAGTTTAAATAAGTTTATATTATAATGCATTATGGCACATTCTATTATGAAAGCCTTATGTCAAATTGTTAGAACAATTTATGACTATGATTATGAACATCTTTGTATCTTTGTAACAATCTTTTCTTGGGTCACCTTGTTAAATAAATCAACACACTGACCTTTATGGCCTGCCCAGCACACATCTGTCTCTGCAGATGATTTCTGCTGTAAGATTTTTTTCTCCCTTAAGAGACATAAATTGTTAAATACAAACACAGCTTTTAACTATCAACACCTCCAGATGGGATTCAGTCGGTAGTATAAAGCAAAGAGGCATAATAAACCCCTTTTTAAGTAATTAAAACAGTTTAAAATGAAATATAATACATAATACATAGTATTAATTGAATATTTTCTCAAATATATAGCTTATCAATAAAGCCAACGTAGCTAAGTTAAAGGTATGCGCTGGAAGTTAAAATTAACTTTCTGTTAAATCAGTTTAAGTTTAAGAGGTTAAGGTTATCTAGTGAACTGATCAATCTGTCATTCAAAAGACATCTTTGTTAAGATCTCATCTCAAAATCTTCTGCTTAATCCTCTACTAGGTTTGTGGGTGTGTCTGTTTGTGTGTGGGGGGGTTATTCCTTATAATTTTGTTACTTTTTTCAACCTGATAAGCATCAACAACTCGACTTTTAACATTCTTAGAATTTTCACTTGACATGTGTGTTGTACATTTTAATAAATCCTATTTCTTTAAATCAGACAGGGTGACTACTTACATCTGACTGGCATGATCAAATACATTGACATTTACATTTGGTCATTTAGCAGATACTTTTGTCCAAAGCGACTTCCAAGTATACAGTAGTACAGGGATGATACAGTGCAGATACCCTGGAGCAATGAGGGTTGTTTAAGGACCCACATCGGTAATGTCAGTAGACCTGGGATTTGAAACCACAACCTTCAGATTGATAGCCCAATCCCTAACCACTGAGCTACCATGCCCAATACTTTTGTCACTCACAAAAATAAAGCAATTATCCTTTACGTAAATGAACATGTGAAATATTTTTGTTTCAATTATTAGATTCTGGTTTTATTATCTATTTTATGGACTTAATTAAATATCTGATTTAGATTTGGATTTACTAAGGGGGAAGTACATTCTCAAGAGCCCAAACCACTGCAAACACACAAAAATCAGCAAACAGCAAAGGAAAAGTGCAACCACATTTTAACTTGATGATGTCTTACTTAATAGGTGTGTGCGTGTGTGTGCATGTGATTACCAACATGTATTTATGACTAACATTCTTCATCTGCCACAAACAAACTCTCTCTCTCTCTCTCTCTCTCTCTCTCTCTCACACACACACACACACACCCACACTCACACACAGAGTAAAAACTTCCTCTCTTACTGACATCATTCATTACCTCATTACATCATAATCAAAAGCACAGCAGATTTTAATTACACAAAATTTCTCTCTGCAGCCCAGTTGGAATAATCACAAGAACAATTACACACTGTGAGCCCAAAAGTTCATCAGTCAGGCTTCATCTGAAATCTTGACTGGCGTTCTATTGACTGAAGGTTTGACAATTAAATAAAAACAAATCACACACGCACATACACACACACACACACACACACACACACACACACACACACACACACACACACACACACACACACACACACCCCCCCCCCCCCCCCCCCCCCCCCCCCCCCCCCCCCCCCCCCCCCCCCCCCCCCCCCCCCCCCCCCCCCCCCCCCCCCCCCCCCCCCCCCCCCCCCCCCTTGGGTGCTTCTAGCAGCATGGGCAGAGGCCAGGTCGTGCAGGAATATGAAATCTGCATCTCCATACAGATCCTCAGCAGAAGGAACCATTAAGTCCTCTAAAACATTCTGGTAGACTGTTGCGGTGACCTTGGATTATAGAAATCTAGAGTTTACCAACACCTGCACTGGACATTGCACCTCAAATCATGACTGACTGTGGAGATTTCACACTGGACCTCAAGTAGTTTGGATTCTGTTCCTCACCTCTACTGTTTAGTATATTTAGTAGGAATTTTTAAATTCCTGTTTTCTTGGGTTTTATGTACTGGAATCCCAAATTATGATTATGTAAAAATAAACAAATAAATACTTGAGATCGTTTAAATTGTGAGCCCTGTATCTATAGTCTATATCTATAGTTTAACTTTTTGAATAGAATTATGGAAATTATTTAACTTTTCCATGATATATATTTTTTTGAATAGTCATTATTATTACGATAAAACTCCATAAAACCACAATTTATTTATACTTATATCTCTTCACTTATAAACTCATGAAGTTTTAAACAGTGATTTGTAGGTTCTTCAGTTGTTTGGATTTTTAATATTTTTTGATATTATTGATATAGATGCGTTTTGTACCTTTGGATATACAAATGTAACTTTATTTCTCATGCCAATAACGCACCTAATTTGAATTAATTTGATTCTATTCGAATTGGGGGTCCAATTGTTTTCTGTAGTCAAAACAATTTGTCATCTGTAGTCAATGTAGATCACTCACATAAACTTTGTCCATACAAACTGTGTGTATGACTGTGTATAAAAAATTGTTATAATCGATTACCTCATTTTGTATGAAAATAGTTAAATTACCAATAACATGTCCATGTGCCACTGAATGTATGGAATGTTTTCATCAATGTGTTGCATCAACCACACTTCATCAGGGGTGTGCAAGGATGTTTTACAAAAAAGGCAAAATAAGAAGTAAAATAAATAAAATTTAAGTAAGGAAAAATAAGTACATTTTTTGATAAAAAAAAACAAACAAAAAAAAAACAAGTAACAAAGTAAAACAGGCAGCATATGTGATCATGGTGGCCCGATAATCCAAAAAATTAGCATGAAGGCACAGGCAGAGAAAATAGCAAGCAAGCAAGCATGAAATAAACATGCAGACAAAACAGACCTTTTTGAGAAAGGCATAAGGCAGTCTTAAATAACAAAATCTGACCAATCAAAATAAATAACCTATAAACCATTATGCTGAAACCAAACCAAATACTAAATTTTAATTTAGAGAGCAGTGTGAGCACTGTCAAAGAAGTTCTGGGTGCCCCGTGATAACAAAAATAACTTCACTCCAGAAAGTCTTCTTTGTGCACACCTCAGCATGAAAATTACAATATAAAGTGATATGTTTTTTCACAAGTGAAAAAAATTACTTAAATACAAGAACCATACAAATTGTACTTTTTTATTAAATTCAATAATTAAATACCAGACGACACAGTTGCTTAGTGGTTATCCATTCACCTCTCATCTCTGGGGATTCCAGGTTTGTATCACAATCTGGGTGGAGTTTCCATGTTCACCCCGTGTTTGCATGGGTGTCTGCTGGGTTCTCCAGGTTCCTCCCAGTCCAAAAACATACATTAAAGGTAAATTGAATGCTCTTAATTGCCCCATATAGTGTGTGCATGAGTAGATGAGTGTGTGAGTGAGGGTGCCCAGTGATAGATTGGGGCTCTGTCCTGGGTGTATCTGCCGAGCACCCAAAATTTTCTCCTCTGGATGAGAGTGGCCAACCCCCCCGCAACCTTGGTAGAGGATTAAGCAGAAGATAATAATTGAATGAATACAAAAACCATGTAAATTGTCCTATTCATTAAATTCAATAATTAAATACCGTGGGGTGGCACAGTTGCTTAGTGGTTAGCACGTTCGCCCCTTAGCGCTGGGATCCAGGTTTGATTCCCAATCTGTGTGGAGTTTAGATGTTCTATCATGTGTTCGCATGGGTCTTCTGTTTCCTCCTGCAGTCCAAAAACATGGATTCAAGGTAAAGTGAATGCTCTTAATTGCCCCATATAGTGTGTGTGTTTGTGTCTGTGTAAGTGTACCCAGCAATAGACTGGCGCCCTGTCCTGGGTATATCTGCTAGCACCCAAAACAGTCTCCCCTGGAAAGGCATAGGGAACTCCCTTTGCAACCCTAGCAGAGGATTAAGTGGAAGATAATGAATGAATGAATAATTAAATACTCTTTTAATTATTTAATAATTTGCTGATTTAAGAAACTGGCTACTTGTAAACGTTTTACTATTTCTGCTATGTGCTTGCCTTCTTTTGATTTTATTTAATTAGTCAGTCATTATCAAATCTTATTATTTACTGGTGAATATTCACTAATCACTAATAATAGTTTACTACACAGTTTAGTTCATTTTGCTAAATAATCTTTACCACAAAGTAAATATTATTCCCACAGTGTCCATATGTCTATACAAGTGTATACAAATACAAATGTAATGAGAGTGAAGTAGGGCAAATGTCTCTTACAGCACCTGTCTGTTCTTTCCCTCTGGATGAAACACTATACCCCAGACACTTTTTGGGTTTATGCATGAGCCTTTTGTCTGTCTTGCGTGTCAAGAATGATGGATTGTTTACTAATCTTTGTGATATTTTTAATACTTCTTTGTTTTGCTATTGTGTTACAAACATAGATGTGCAGTTTCCTTTTCTATGTCACATAGTACATTCATAAACTAAAAAAAATGCATAAAGCTTACAGATATTTATGAACAAGCAGTATGCTAAAACTATAAAGACTTCACACCCATGTAGGGACCACAAGCTGGTTCACTCAAAGTAGAACAATAAATGTTAAAGTTAAAAGATATTAATTTATGAAAATTTTAAAGTTACTATAATCACAATTTGGAACAAGTGTTTTAAAAAATAAGTGGAATATTATGAAAGTCACACAATGCAGGATAACATATATCTACTAATATTGATGTCACGTTAAAGGCCAAATTTTCTTTATATACTAAGGGAAAATCAGCAGCAGCAAGCAGTTTTTACAAAATTTGCAGAAATAATATTATTTATATCACCTTTAATCTCAAACTATGATCTTATGACAGTAAGAGTGACTACAATATATTTTTATGTTAAAGATAAAACATAAGATATAATACTATAACATCAAACAATAAATGTGCATATTGATATGTTAAAGACAAAACAAGGTGATTCATTTAACAAAAATTGGATTGTTTGGTGGAACCAAAGCCACATTATGAATATATGAGGTTTTCAAAAAGCTCAAGGGATTGTGAAAAAAACAGTAAAAAGAGCTAGCAAGTATGTAATAAACATATTGCTCCTGGTAAATACACAAGAAAGGAGAAAAAGAAAGAAATGCACTCTTTAGAGTGGAAATTATACCTTTACTATATTTTTCCAAAATGCATATGATAAGGCAAAATATACTTTAAATAGGCTGTTAATTAAGGCTGCTAATAATTATTGTTTGAGGTATCATCAGATTTTCTCCATCTGTTCGAGGACTCACCATAACACTGGAATCATATTACACAATTAACTAGATATTGCTGGAAAAAATAAGATAAAGTTAATTAGATAACAAGATTTAAAAGAGGTTTGCCTCATTCAGAGACACCTATATTTACATTTACATTTAGTCATTTAGCAGATGCTTTTATCCAAGGCTACTTACAAATGAGAACACCACAAGTCAGTAGTTATGAAGAAAACCAGCTACACTGTAGACTTATCAAACCTGATCAATATCCGATCCTGCACCCAAATAATTTTAAGTTCAAGTAATTTATTTATATAGCGCTTTTTATAACAGTACATTGTCACAAAGCAACTTTACAGAATGAAAAGTCTTCAAACCCCCAAAGAACAAGCTGAAGCGACAATGGCAAGAAAAAAACTCCTTGTTATGTTGTTATTTTAAGGAAGAAACCTTGGGAGGACCAAAACTCAGTGGGGGACTCATCCTCCTTGAGCGGCCAGGCAGCAACAACAGTGTAGGATACTATTGTACAGACTGTGTCGAGAACGGGTGACTATATTTAACAAATGGAAAAACTCTAACAACTGGAAAACTATATGTTTTATGTTTTATGTTTATATGCTCTAGTCAGTGATGCCCGAGTCACATACTGCACTGTATCAATAAATTACTTATTAATTAAATGCCGTGCTTTATTAGCTCTAACTGCCTTCCTTGTCTGTTTCTTTTGAGGTGTGACTTCCTGGAGATCTTCATCCATGGCTCTGCCGACGAACACTGGATGGAACCTGAATATTAATTGGACTGGTGGTCCTGCAGGACGCCCCCTAATTGACTCACATATAGTTTTCCAGTTTTTAGTTTTTCCATTTGTTTAATATCTGGACATGGCTGTCCTACATTGTTGTTGCTGCCTGGCCGCTCAAGGAGGATGAGTCCCCCACTGAGTCTTGGTCCTCCCAAGGTTTCTTCCTTGAATAACAACATAAAAGGGAGTTTTTTCTTGTCACTGTCGCTTCGGCTTGCTCTTTGGGGGTTTAAAGGCTTTTGATTCTGTAAAGCTGCTTTGTGACAATGTACTGTTGTAAAAAGCGCTATATACATAAATAACTTGAACTTTAACTTTAACTCCATTAAGGGGGTCCTGCAGGACCGCCAGTCCAATTAATATCCAGGTTCCATCCAGTATTCGTCGTAGCTTCAGTGCTTCGTCCAAGCCAAGGATGAAGATCTGAGTACACCTCGAGGAAGCCGGTCACACCTCAAAAGAAACAGACAAGGAAAGCAGTTAGAGCTAATAGTAAAGCACAGCATTTAAGTAATAAGCAATTGATTGACACCGTGCAGCATGTGACTCCGACTTCACTGACTAGAGCAGCATAACTAAAAGAGGCAGATACTGCAGACTCTACGTAGTTGAGATGGCTCCCTGGAACAGCATCATTTTAGTGCCACACCCCCCTAATTAATGATGAGGTGGGTGAAGAGGTGAAACGCCAGCACACACTTATCGCAGATTACCAACCCAACACAGCCAAGCCTGAGATCTACATCTTTCTCTACAGGGAATTAATTAAACGCAAGATTAAATAAATGTGTTTTTAATTTTTCATTCATTCATTATCTTCCGCTTATCCTCTATTAGGGTCGCGGTGGGGTTCCCCATGCCCATCCAGGGGAGAACGTCTCGGGCGCTGGGCAGATAGACCCAGGACAGGGCGCCAATCCATCGCTGGGCACACACTCACTCACACATACACACTCTAAACTGGGCAATTTTGAGAATTCAATTAACTTGATCCATGTTTTTGGACTGTGGGAGGAAACCGGAGAACCCGGAGGAAACCCACGCAGACACGGGGAGAACATGGAAACTCCACCCAGATGGGGATTCGAACCGGGAATCCCTAGCGCTGAGAGGCGAATGTGCTAACCACTAAGCCACCGTGCCGCCCTGTTTTTAATTTACTTTCAAAAAATAATAATGATTCAGAATCACGAACACTAACTGGAAGGCCATTCCAAAGTTAAGGAGCACTGTGGGAGAATGCTCTTCTTCTCTAATTTTATTTATTCTAGGAGCTAAGAGTAAACCAGCACCTTGAGATCTGAGCTCACGTGTTGGCTTGTACAATTTAATCAGCTTACTCAGATACTGTGTCTGATTATGTAGAATTTTATATGCTATCAATAAATTTTTTTTACTCAATACGAAACTTAACTGGTAGCCAGTATAAGTTTGATAACACAGGACTGATATGATCAAACTTTCTGGTTTTAGTTAAAACTCTAGCTGCAGCATTTTGCACAAGTTGTAATTTCTGTAATGATTTATTAGAACATCCTGTCAGAAGTGAATTACAATAACCTAACCTTCAGGTAATAAAAGCATGAATTAGTTTTTCTGCATCTTAATTTTTTTCCCTATAACAGGTATTTAAAACACCTGTCTGATCTCAAAGCATATTCTTACGCACACATAATAGAAGAGTTTGAGACAGAAATTAGAAGGAAGTGCAAAAAAACGAACATTTATTAACATTCAATTATTTAAATCTGAAAACTATTAGTCATAACATTAAAGTCAGCTCCTTGTTTTAATATTTATTATATTATTTATCAGCTCCACTTACCATATGATCATTCATTCATTCATTCATTATCTTCCGCTTTATCCTCTATTAGGGTTGCAGGGGGATTCCCCATGCCCATCCAGGGGAGAACGTCTCGGGCGCTGGGCAGATACACCCAGGACAATCTATCGCTGGGCAAACATTCACTCACACAAACACACTCTATATGGGGCAATTTGGAGAACTCAATTGACTTGATCCATGTTTTTGGACTGTGGGAGGAAACGAAAGAATCCGGAGGAAACCCACACGGACACGGGAAACATGGAAACTCCACCCAGATTGGGATTCAAACCGGGAATCCCTAGCGCTGAGAGGAGAACATGCTAACCACTAAGCCACCGTGCCACCCTCCCATATGATCATAAATAAGTTATTTTAATTTGCAATTTGCAACTACTATTTTATTTTGTTCTTCAGTGATCAGAACCACCAGTGTGCAGGTATTATTTAGGCGCTGAATCATTCTCAGTACCAGTCCAAAACCATGGATTAAGGTCAATTGAATTCTCCAAATTACCCTATATAGAGTATGTTTGTATGTGTCTGTGTGAGTGAGTGTGTGCCCAGCAACAGATTGGTGCCCTGTCCTGGGTGTATCTGCCCAGTGCCCTGAATGTTCTCCCCTAGTAGAGGATAAAGCCGCAGATTATATATATATGGGGAGTGAAAGTTTGGACAGCCTTGTTAATTTTTTCTGATTTACCTTCATCATCATACCTAAATCATTTGTTGTTTGGATAGAAAAATTTTGTGAAATATATCATATAGGGGACAAACACAGTGATATATGAGAATTGAAATGAAGTTTATATGATTCACAGAAAGGGTGCAATAATTGGTTAAACATAATTAGGCAGGTGCATAAATTTGGGCACTGTTGTCATTTTATTGATTTCAAAACCTTTAGAATGAATTATTGGAACTCAAATTTGGTTTGGTCAGTTTAGTGACCCTTGACCACCATACACAGGCGACTCCAATTATGTGAAAGGGTATTTAAGGGGGGCAATTGTAAGTTTTTCTCCTCTTTGCACCTTGTCTAAAGAGTCGCAGCATGGGAGTCTCAAAACAACTTTCAAATGACCTGAAAACAAAGTTTGTTCACCATCATGGTTTAGGAGAAGGATACAGAAAGCTATCTCAGAGATTTCAGCTTTCAGTCTCCACTGTGAGAAACATTGTGAGAAAATGGAAGACCACAGGCACAGTTCAAGTCAAGGCTCGAAGTGGTAGACCAAGAAAAATCTCAGAAAAACAGAAGCGAAGGATGTTGAGAACAGTCAGAGTCAACCCACAGACCAGCACCAAAGACCTACAACATCATCTTGCTGCTGATGTGCATCGTTTAACTATTCGGCGCACTTTACACAAGGAGATGCTGTATGGGAGAGTGATGCAAAGGAAGCCTTTTCTCAGCCCACATCATAAACAGAGCCGCTTGATGTATGCTAAAGCACATTTGGAAAAGCCAGCTATATTTTGGAATAAGGTGCTGTGAACTAAAATAGAGTTATTTGGGAATAACAAGGGCTGTTATGCATGGAGGAAAAAGAACACAGCACTCCAAGAAAAACACCTACTACCTACAGTCAAATTTGGTGGAGGTTCCATCATGCTGTGGGGTTGTGTGTCCAGTACAGGGACTGGGAATCTTGTTAAAGTTGAGGGCTGCATGGATTCCAATCAATATCAGCAGATTCTGGAGACCAATGTCCGGGAATCAGTGACAAAGCTGAAGCTGCGCCGGGGCTGGATCGTCCAACAAGACAACGACACTGAATACTGCTCCAAATCGACTAAGGCATTCATACAGAGGAACAAGTACAACGTTCTGGAATGGCCACCTCAGTCCCCAGACCTGAACATTATTGAAAATCTGTGGTGTCACCAATAGAGAGCTGTCCGTGCGCGCAAACCATCAATCCTAAATGAACTAGAGATGTTTTGTAAAGAGGAATGGTCTAAAATACCTTCAGCCACAATCCAGACTCTCATTAGAAGCTATAGGAAGCGTTTACAGGCTGTAATTTCTGCAAAAGGAGGATCTACTAAATATTGAGTTAAGGTTTTTTTTTGGTGCACAAATTTATGCACCTGCCTAATTTTGTTTAAACAATTATTGCACACTTTATGTAAATCAAATAAACTTCATTTCACTTCTCAAATATCACTGTGTTTGTCCCCTTTATGATATATTTCACTGATTTTTCGTATCCAAACAACCAATGATTTATAAAGGTAAATCAAGAAAATTAACAAGGCTGCCCAAAATTTCGCAACCCACTGTATATATATGTATATATATATGTGTGTGTGTGTGTGTGTGTGTGTGTGTGTGTGTGTGTGTGTGTTTGTGTGTGTGTGTGTGTGTTTATATTGGCAAGAAACAAATAAACTGAATGCACTCACTTTAATCATGAAAATAAATTGACTTCTAATGAGGAAGGAATAAAAATGCTGACAGTAAAAAAAACATAAAGCACAGACAATAACCACAAACACACACACAGTTGTTTAGTTGTGGGCATTAATTAATTCCCCATAGTAAAGAACTTCAAAAATACTCATTAGTGACTGAGCTTAATTGAATAAATTAGAAGTGAGGAGAAAAACCCCAGGTTCAGATGTTGGGACTTCAGCATGTAAACTGATATCACTATTTATAAAAAAAAAACATCCAAGTTTAACTTTGCATTTTGTAAAATATGACAATTAACAATGTACATTAGCCTCTTCTCTATATTGTTTCTATATATCAGCTCATATTTTTTAGGACATTGATTGAGGTTCTTCAGCAAACCATTCAAACCATCTGCTTTTTCAGTTTGTTCTTTTTTCCTCCTCCATCTACATCTATAGATATGAGCTACATTGCAAATATGCTAACATGCTAAAATTATACATAATTTTTCACATTGTTCATATCACATCTTTTCCATGCAAAGGGCGATGCAAGACAAGAATAGAGTACAATTTTTTTCATTTAAACTAGATGAGTATTTGTAATCTGGCTAGGAATATCAATACTAAGTAGCTGTAGCTTTTTTGGATTTGATTCATAGCATTCTGTTCCTTACTCATGGTTGAGTTTTTGTTACTTTTAGCAGGGGGAGTAGTTTGTTGCATTCTTTAAGTGCCTCATCTAATCGTTTTTTCTCCTCTGATTAGTACTGTTGAGATTTCTGAGTTATATTCTGTGTTGTTTCTCTGCCATTTGGGAGTATATTTGTCACTAGGGTTGGCAGTGAGATCTGAGGTATCTCTTGGGCATTTGTTACTAGTAAGAACTTACTGCCTGTCACTTGGTTGACTGGCAATTGTGCATACTGACGTTAATGAAGTTGACTACTGCCTGGTTTTAGTAATATTTATTATTTTTTACAGCCTACCCTGAAGTATTGTTTAGCAATCAGCAGGAGAAGTTTGTCCACATTTGGTTTCTCTTTTCATTTTGCTTAGTTTCAATTTCCAACACTGCTATTAACTCAGTGTGCGGTAAATGATGTAAGACCTTATACAGTGTACTGTGACATGGATATCGGTTTAGCTTCTGCTAGTGGTCATTTTTTATTCTCAATTACTTCTACCTTTCAGAAGTTTTTCAGGGATATCTCAAGTATCACGGGTCCATGCATCAGGGCGTGTTATATGATGTTATGGCTACTGAAAACCTGCATTATAACACCACCATTGAGCTCTGTTTCTCTTAGGGTTCTGTGACAATTCCTCCCTTTCGCCCCCTCCTGGATATTGTTTCCCAGTGTGTCTGTTAATTGTTTCATTAGTTTCCATTACCAGCAAATCCATTTTATTTGGTTCAGCTGTTTGTTTCGGCTAGGGAATTGGCAGTGAGGAACATGTTATTATGACTAACTGTAGGACTACTAGGTTCTTTCGGGTTTTGTCTGTATCATCTTACAGCTAGTTATGGACTACTCTTGGGTTCATCCAGGGGCTATCTGTGGGACTTTGCTCAGAAATGGGTTTGACTCGAGAGCTTATGTTTCATTAAAAATATTTAGTTGTAGGAACACTGTTTTGTTCAACTGTATACTGTACACCACTTTATATTGTTGGAATCCATCCACCCATTATCTTCAACTTTATCATCTACTAGGGTCCAGGGGAGAACGTTTCGTGTGCAGGGCGGATACAACCAGGACAGGGCGCCAATCTATCGCTTGGCACACTTACTCACACAGACACACACAAATACACTCTAAATGGGGTAATTTACCATGATCCACGTTGGACTGCGAGAGGAAACCGGAGAACCCAGAGGAAACCCACGCGAACACTGGTAGAACATGGAAACTCCATCCAGATTGGGATTTGAACTGGGAATCCCCAGCGCTGAGAGGCGAACGTGCTAACCACTACACCATTGTGCCGTCCCTATGTTGTTGGAATGACAAATAAAATAAAATTTAAAAAATAATTGAATACCTATAAATCTTATGAATAAGTTAGGGTAAAATGTGTTTGTGTGTGTGTGTGTGTGTGAATGTTGTGTTAAACCATTTAATCTTTCTTAAAAAAAAACTTTTGCTATTAACTAAAAACAGCCAAAACAATTAAACAATACCTTCTGATTATATGTCCAATATACTTAAATAATATTAGTCAGGTGTTAAGAGTTTATTTGGATTAATGTATTATAACAATGCTGACCCAATGATGCTTTTAAATAAGAAGAAAAGGCTGTTTTATGTATTTAATCAATTCAGAATATGCGAGCAACTTCAAACCTCATGCCAATTTAATTTACTATATAATTTGTATTCTTTGGGGAGCTGCTCCACTTTATGCTGAGTTACACTCATGTTTATTTTTGCATTATACACAAATCTGAACAACAAACAGAATAGGATATGAAAAAGTAGAGCTAGTTTCAGTACATGGCCAAATTATCTTTGAAGATTTAGCTACACTGCTTAGTGTTTGTTTAGCTTGCTGTGTAAATAACCATTTTCAGAGCTGTTGTGGTGGATTTTTAAAATAAAATGTAATTTATTTATTTGTTTACGGTTTTATTATGTGCATAAAAATCCCCACCATACAGTCTGCTCTGCCTAATCCATTTATTTAAGTTATTTTGAATTATTTTTCCAGTCCAGTAGGTTTCTATGGGAAGAAAGTAGACAAACATAAGTATTTTAAAAATTAATAAATGTATTAATTACAAAACTGATAAATAGGTAAATATATGTTAGTGGCTGAATATTTAAAATGAAAAAAAAAAATCTGTTTGATAATGTGCTTCTTGAGAATAGATTTATAAAAAGAAATGTATTAAAATATATGGATGATTATCACACTTATCTTTGAGTAAAAATTAAAAAGCTATTGTTTTCACAATTTATTAGGAGAGAAAAAAGTGATTGAACACACATTTAGCACAATACACATAAATAAATAACCTTTACCAACATGGTAGCAAAAAAACAAAAAGGGGCCTGAACTCTGTTAAGTACTAATATTCACCTAGTTTAATGTGACAATTTGTCAGTCCACAGTCACCTCTGACATCACATCCTTCAACCCTCCCCACCAAGAGCTAATCGGTCTAATCAATTAACCTCATGATTGCCACAAAGTCGATGCTGCTGGCGGTGTTGACTTTGGGAGTGTAACGCATGACAACTTAGATTCACAAGTGATTAATTGCAAGGTATTCATGATGGTTGATGATGAAGCGACAGCTGGTCTTTACCCCATAAATGACATCAATCATCCACTGATGGACAGTGCAGGGCTAATACCCATCACTCTACTGCTTGCGGCATTCTTTTTGCTGTAGTGAGTTAAGCAGTCCAACCGCCATGCCTGGTTCCAGCATTTCCTTGTTAGCTTGTACATATGCTTACATTTAATGTACACTTGCCCCGCTCTGGTGCTTTCATGTTGGCAGGTATACTTTGAACGATGCTGTAGTGTCCACACATAGTTGAGTTTGACCATTTTTCGCACAGCTGCTAGTGTCACTCTAAAAACTGTTAGTGAATTCCACTGGTGTCCGCAGCTCTCTTCCAGGTGGCAGCTTTGTCTTAGAAAGTTAACTTTTCACTGTTGTATGCTGAATCTTTAGTATGTAGTTTCATCTCGGACTGTCTTCTTTCAGTCTCAATTACGTAGCACTTTGTTGGACGAAGCAGTGCATTAACCAGCGCATCCTTCAGATATACTACACACCTCTTCTAAGGTATTTTTACCAGCACTAGTTCCATTTGTCATTTGAAGGTTTATAGTGCATTACAAAATGCAAACGAATTTACTTGAAACTGCCAGAGACCACTTTTAACACTAAATGGCATGTTTTTTTGGCAGTTTCATCGAGGGCATCTTGCCACCAGCCCTTGTTTAAATCAAGCGTACTGAACCAGCACAAGCCTGCCACTTCTTGCTTGGTAAAACTGTATAATCATCATTCACACAAAGCCTTCACTTGTTGTTCTTTTTTGCATATCAGGACCACACATGTCATCCACAGGCCCATGTCACAATCAACCTCTAAGTAATAGAATTGTGATTCTGTATTTTGGATATAAATTGTTTTTAGTTGTGAGGTGTGCATGGTCTTTTACTACCAAACTGATTGATCAGTATTCATTAAAACTGAGATTCTGTAATACAGCTAAATTCCTTTTGATCCTAGTTTCCATGATTTCAGTTTGAACTGAAGTTAGCCATGAACTAAAAAAAGTGCAACAAATCACACATGGCTGTGTTTAATGCAGTAGCAAACTAAAGAAATAGATTCCCTTACTAACTAAAATCCATTTGTCAGTTATATCGGTTGGTATTCCAAATTTATATTGACTACTTTTGAAATGTTTAAAATAGAGGCATATTAGTTCTAGATCAAAATGTATATAATACAATATAATCCTATTTTATAACACATTATTACAAACCGGTGGCATTGTGGCTTAGTGGTTAGCACATTTGCCTCTTAGCACTGGGGATTCCAGATTCGAATAATAATCTGGGTGGAGTTTCCATTTTCTGCCCGTGTCCATATGAGTTTCCTTCGGGTTCTCCGGTTTCCTGCCACAGTCAAAAAAAAGGATTCAAGGTAAAATTAAATGCTCTAAATTGCCCCATATGGTATGTGTTTATGATAGATTGGCACCTTGTAGTGGGTGTATCTGCCCAGCACCCAAAACATTCTCCCCTGGGTAGAGGATTGAGCAGAAGATAATAAATAAATGAGTGAATAATTATAAACATTAAATAATAATAATGATAAAAATTGTAAGCAGCACAAACCAAGGCAATAAATAGCTATGTCTATTTTGAATAACACACCAGAAATAGGCAGGTCTTTGGTTTACAGACAAACAGGCATATCAGGCTGCAGGTTACTATACAAAGGTGTTATAAGTCTAGTAAATAACTGCAGACTGGGTTTTAATGAAGTAGCTGGTGTCTAAATAGGACAAAAATTTATCAATAAATAAAAATAAGGCATTTGACTTAGATGCAACAGATAAATGAAACTGCAGCTGGTGCAGAGCTAGAGAACAGAAGGAAAAGGAGCTAAATCCAGTGTAAGAAAAACAGATGGACCAACAGGAGGAGACAAACACAGCAAGTAGACAGGAAGAACACAAAAGGAAAGCAGACCCAAACAAATCCAAAATATGTTACAGAAATAGGCACACTACATGGGGACACACCAACGCTACTTCATTCCTCTTACACTCAGAAAGTACCATATGTCATCAGACTTTTGCTTTGTCTTCTTCACCATTTTCACTTATGTGCTTTCCAATAACACTGCAATCCTTTTTACTGCTTATTTCTGGCTGATCTATGTGGTTTGGTAAATTATTATTATTTATTTATAAGTGCCGTTCAGGATACTCATTCATTCATTCATTCATTATCTCCCGCTTATCCTCTATTAGGATCGCGGTGGGGTTCCCCATGCCCATCCAGGGTAGAACATCTCGGGTGCTGGGCAGATAGACCCAGGACAGGGCGCCAATCCATCACTGGGCACACACTCACTCACACAGACACACTTTAAACGGGGCAATTTTGAGAATTCAATTAACTTGATCCATGTTTTTGGACTGTGTGAGGAAACCGGAGAACCCGGAGGAAACCCACGCAGACACGGGGAGAACATGGAAACTCCACCCAGATGGGGATTCGAACCGGGAATCCCTAGCGCTGAGAGGCAAACGTGCTAACCACTAAGCCACCGTGCCGCCCCGTTCAGGATACTCAAGGACATAAAAAAAAAAAAACTAGGAAACAAGAAACAAGAACAACAACAACAAAAAAAAATTTGAATGAAAAAGAAAAACAGCAACCATATTATTAAAGTAAATAATTTTAAGACAGAAGATTAAAATTAGTAAAATAGTCTAGTGGTTAACATTCTGGGCTTGTGTTTAAGTCCTATATATCACAGGCACGATTCTTTCTGTGTAGAGTTTGCATCTTCTTTCTGCTTGGGTTTCTTCCTATAGTTTTTAAAAAAACTAGCAGAAATTTTAATACTATATTGTGCTGTAAAGTGATCTATTTTTTTTATTCTGCTTCAGTAAAATGTGTGGAACATTCAGCTAATGAACAAGTAGATAAAGTACTTGTATGTAAACAAATGATGCTTTTAAACATACGACAAATGACACAAACATGATTTTATGATTTTTATGATTTTTATTCTTTCTGACTTTATAAAACATTGTCAAGCAAACTACGTAAAATGATTTAACATCATATTTTGCTTATAAAGAGACAAATGTGTGAGATTTAAAAGCTATGCGAATATTCTCCACGGTACACTTTTGTTTTAAACAATTTGTTTTATTACAGAAAAGTGATCTCAACTTCTTGTACCATATGTCTTTAGTGCTATCTCATATAGATGCAAAACATGGTGTTGCTGTTTAGTTATAAAAATAAACTAGGTATTTTTATGAGACACTTTTACCATCTGTTAAATGAGTGCTAAAAATACAAGTATATTTGTAAACTTTAAAAATCACCTGGTTTGAACTCAGCACTTTGAAAAAACGCAAAGTGAAACAATTTCCAGATAGAAAGGATCATTTACACCTTTATTTCTGCAACTTTAAAGTTTATATCTATAATTGCTTTTTATTAATATTATTATTATTGATGTTGTTTTTTTATTTGTTTAAAATAGAACAGAAATTACTTGAAAATTCTTTCCTTCTTTTATCAGCATCATGAACCAATCAGTCTGGAATGCCAATTAATGGAATGGAAATAAAAGAGAAACCTGTGCAGTGAACCAGCACTAATGGCAGAAGGATGTTGCTGCCAAGTCCTAGGTTTAGTCTTAGGGACAATATAAATATATATATATATATATATATATATATATATATATATATATATATATATATATATATATATATATCCCCCCCCCCCCCCCCCCCCCCCCCCCCCCCCCCCCCCCCCCCCCCCCCCCCCCCCCCCCCCCCCCCCCCCCCCCCCCCCCCCCCCCCCCCCCCCCCCCCTTTGAACTCAGCTGTTAATTGTTTATGCATTTGTGTTACAAGATAAGCTGCTGGCAGACCAAACTCCATTATGCAGAAAACTACAAAGGACAAATAATAATTTATAAAGTTTTATATTTATAAAATTTGATTATACATAATAAATGCAATCTAATAATTCCTCAGGAAATGTTGAGCTCCTACTATGCAAAGATCAAACAATATTTTTGAAGGCACATTACCTTTACAATTAAAACAGTACCACAGGATACTTGCTACTCGTACTTTGCAGTTGCAAAAGAAATCAGAGAAAATGGAAGAATAGCATTTAATAATGGTTGCACCTTTATGGTGCATAGTCTCTTTACCTGGAGATTTTCTTTAACTGCCTGCCAGGAACATTATCAAAAATACCCATTAAGTCATGGGGGCATATAACATGCATGATCTGCAACTGCACTACCCAATGCAATGAAGGCAGCTTCAGGTACTTATGCAATGAGCTTAAATATTCTTGGCATTGGATCAATCACTGGTGCTACGTCCAGCTGCACCTGTGCCTGCTTAATCTTTTCGTGGTTGAACCACAAGTGTGATACGATACACTGAGTCATACTTTGGTATTTGGCAAATGCTACTTTAGGAAGTAGTAACAGAAAAACTGTCTTATTATTTTTTTATATACATACAGGCCTTGTTATATTTTTATTGTTTATGATTGCATCTGGACCTTTCAATTTTTCCACATTACACATTGGGTTAGATTAAGTTTCTCAGAAAAAAATGCTTATTTTTATAATCCAAGCCCAAAAAGGGTGGTAAGGGAGTGTAGTGGTCTGAACAGTCTGACACATTGTTGTCCCATCACACTAACACATTAATGGAAAATACTTTTATTTTATTTAATTTTATGTTTTTTATGTTTTTATGTTTTAGTTCTGAATTAAATTTCATCACGTAAATTAATACCAAATGATACATGTTTAAATGGGCATCACCAGTTAGGCAAAATTATGTTCAATGCTTCATGACAGTATATTGATTCAAATTTTGTTACAAATTTAAAATATACTACTTTTTGACATTTTTACTTAAAACTGGTCTGGTTTTAAAAAGAATATCTAATTCCTTTTTAAAAAAAGGCTTTTCAAAAGATCTAAAATCATTGGAATATCTGTCGCCTTAATTCTGGAAAAGTAAAAGTCATATTTTCACTTTTGCCATAAAACTGATATATAGCCTATAAAACATATAGCATATAGTTGGTAAAAACGGTACCCAAACAATACTAACTTTACTAAAAACAATATTTACATAGTGTGTGCTATATTGCCACTAGTGAGTGTTGCAAATTGGAAATATTATAATACCATTAAAGTTAAATTTTCCTGATAATTATCACATTGATTCATTATTCCAGCACATTGTAGTCTTTAAAATTATAGGTTTATATTCACCTGCTGAGATGGATATCTCTCCCCTGGATATATGAGCTAATTAATTTGCTTTTTCAGCATTACAACCTCCTGCTGACTGTCCCTCCCGCCATCTCGCACTCCATTTCCCTTCCATCTCTCTCTCTGTGTGAGAACTGGCATGCTTTCCTCCTGTTTTGTTCACATCAAAGCATTGTTTTCACAGCTCTGTTCTTATTGGCGAGCAAGTGAACTCACCATGACGCACCCAGTCATGTGTGAAAGTGTAATTTCGCATTTTGTCTTTCTAATTGACTCAAAGACACTCACTAATAAGCACAAAAGCACTCTACCAATGAGAAATGGACTGCTTTCCAAATGCTACAACCCATCTCTGCTTAGTGCTCTCACTAAAATCAAACTTGTCTTTAGAAAACATTAAAAGACACATTGTTAAAAGAATGTTTTGATAGTGGTTACCTTTTAATAGAATATATAAAATAGAATATATAGAATATAGGTTATTCTGTTTAGTTTAAGGACTAAATCTACATAATACTGTAAATAAATCAATAGTTACTATAATAATTCAAACATTTAAACAGAAGCATTAAATAAAAATGGATTGTATTTTATGCTTTTGACAGGGATCGAAAACAGAAAATGCAGTGCAGTAGGCTTCAATATGCATGACACTGGGCGGACACACCAAGGACAGGGTCCCAATTCATCATCGGGCACGCTCACTCAAACAGACACACACACAAACACATTTTTTGGGAGGGGCAATTTATCCATCCATTATCTTCCGCCTTATTCTCTACTAGGGCTATGGGGGGGGGGGTCCCCATGCCCATCCAGAGGACAAAGCGCTGATACACTTAGTACAGGGCGCCAATCTATCGCTGGGCACACACTCACTCACACACTCACTCACACAGACACAAACACACTCTACATGGGGTAATTTGGAGAATTCAATTGACCTTCATCCATTTTTTTGGACTGTGGGAGGAAACCGGAGGACCGGAAGAAACCCACGCGGACACAGGAAGAACATGGAAACTTCACCCAGATGGGGCTTGGAACCAGGAATCCCCAGCGCTGAGAGACGAACATGCTAACCACTAGGGGGGGGGGATTTAGATCATTCAATTTACTTTGAATCTATGTTTTTAGACTGTGGGCGGAAACCGGGGAACCAGGAGAAAAGACACGGGGAGACACGGAGAGAATATGGAAACACCATCGAGTTTGGGATTTGAACCACAGTATCTCGCCAATATTAAATACAAATATTTAATAGGTGGGCTGTTATGATCATTGTTATGATCATTCACCTGAATGGACAAATGGGGCTGTAGCATGGAGAGTTTTGTGCAATCTTACTCCACAGGCAGAAACAAGACCAGAAAATCTTAGAATTTACCCAGCTCTAGGTCAATATATACAAATTACATATTAGTTTGTAAACAGAATAATAATTTGGCTGACAGTCATACTGCATACCACACTTCAGAAATAAATGAGATTCATTGTAATGGTGTATATATTCAGTTCAAAATTCATCAAAAAAATATACTGATAAACTACAGCGATTGTAAGAACCAGTCTCTCCAGTAAGACCACATTTTAAGCCGCTATAAGTCACTAAGTATAAGTCGTAAGTCAGTATAAAGACTGTGGATGTCTGGGCTCCTTTGGAGGTTTAATCAGAATCAGAATAGTTTATTAATGCTTAGGGAGAAATTGCAAATTTTCTAAAGGAAGATTGCTTAAAGGAAGTCTTGCAGAAATAGGGCAGGGTTTAATAAAGTCAGGACTACCTGTTTTTTTGCTTGTACATAAAAAATATACCTGGAATTTATACAAGCATTGGGTGTTGAATATATGCTTTAGATAGTAGCAAAGGCTCCACAAAAACTTTTAGAATTTAAATCATACCAAACCAGTTTCGATGTGGTTTTCTTCGAGACAAGAAAAACATAAAGAAATTTATTATTATGTGGTCAAAAGGAAAATGAGGAAGAAAATGATTTAAATATTTATAGAAATATTTGATCTGAACAGCATGGTTGCTTAGTGGTTAGTACATTGGCCTCACAGTGCTGGGGATCTGGGTTCAAATCCCAATCTGGTTGGAGTTTCCATGTATTTCCTCCGGGTTCTTTGGTTTCTCCCACAGTCCAAAAACAAGATAAATTGGCTACTCTAAATGAACCTTTTATTGTCTCTGTGTGTGTGAGTGTGTGCCGATTACAGATTGGCACCCTGTCTTAGGTGTTTCTGCTCAACGCTCATAACTTTCTTTCCTGTGTGAGCATGTTGAACCCCCGCACGACCCTAATGGAGGATTAAGTGAGAATGAGTGAATGAAATTGGATCCTAATTAAAATATAACAATCATTTAATAAAAATTAACCAAATCTTAAAGTTGATTCAAACTGATAAGATTTTATAATCCACTCAAGGCTATATGTGTGTGTGTGTGTGTGTGTGTGTGTGTGTGTGTGTGTGTGTGTATGTATGGAATCATGATTTTAACACATGTAGCATATTAATATTTTTATACAAACAGGTTTTATAAGTAACGTTTCAGTGATAAATGAGTTACAATTTTGAAATTCAAGAACAGTATAGTGACAACTAGAGGAGCAGGAAGCAGCAGTTATAAAATGCCAGTGTGTAAAACAAGTTCACACCATCATCGTCAGTCATATGTTACATTTGAAGGCATACAGTAATGAAATCACAATACAATATTATGTTTTTAATGTAAAAGTAAAGTATTAGTTGAAACTACAACAAACTTGAATAAATTAATAAAGTTTTAAAAGATTAATAAACATAAATAATATGCATTGTAATAAAAATCAAACAAATAGTTATGTTATTTAGTTTGAAAAAGCATACAACATAATGCCAGTTCCAGATGCCACTGAAAAATGAGCAGCGTGGGAGTGTGTTCTGTGTGTCTGCGGTTCCACCAGCCCGCTTAAAATGATGAACTTTATTTGGGTCTGGCAAATCCTGTTTCCAGTTCTCATTGTGTCTGGGCATGTTATAGCACTTGTGTTTCTCACCCCCCGACCCTTGGTGTCAGTGTGTCTGTGCAGAATATTAAGTAAAATACAGAGGCAGAAACACGAGATGGCTGCAGATAGTTGTGCGAAGAATTGCCGACATCTGCATGTGCCTGTGTGTATGACTGTCTGAAATTCTTCAAGTAAACTCTACTGTAACATGACTTTTTTTTTGATGGGAACCACAGCAAAGTGGATTGTTGGAAATTAATGCCAGTTTTGCAGATCACTCTGAAAGAGTGAGTGGCAGGGTTAGATGCTGAACAAAGAAAATAGGTGTGGGACCAGGGACCTGTTTGAGAGACAGGTGGCTTTTCATCAAAATACTAATCAGATTGAGAATATCAGGTTTTGTTGGGGGTATGCGCATGTTACCAGCTGTGCTTGCTGGAGAAGCCAACCTGTTCACAACCTGTTCACTATGTTTATCTTTAGTAAAGATAATAGGCACACAACATTGTTCAAAGCCTTTTCCCTCTGTAGCACCCTCTGTATTTACCACGACACCCACAACTAGATCTTTTTACTGATTCTGTTGTTGGGTAGTTTGACAAGCTTAGTTTGGCTTAAAGTCCGCAAAGGACTAGGTCACATGGTGCTTGTGCAAAGCCCAAAAAGGGTGGTAAGGGAGTGTAGTGGTCTGGTAAATGTTACTGAACTCTCACTTAAAGGTAAATGCCAGAACTGGTAGAGCTGTGTCTGTACATGGCTGTCCTACACTGCTGTTTCTGCCTGGCCGCTCAAGGAGGATGAACCCCCCACTGAGTCTTATAACAGGAAGTTTTTTCTTGCCACTGTCGCTTCGGCTTGCTCTTTGGGGGTTTAAAGGCTTTTCATTCTGTAAAGCTGCTTTGTGACAATGTACTGTTGTAAAAAGCGCTATATAAATAAATTACTTGAACTTAAACTTGTCTGCAGAGCAACCCAAGGTAAATCATACTGTACTTGAGAGGTTTTAAACTTGTATGTCTATGGCTTTACCATAAATATTTTACAAGCTAGTGTTTTGTACAGAGAGAACTTACACTCTTGGTTCAAGTTTTAACTTTCTTTGTAATTAAAGCCAGTTAAAGCCATGAATTACACATCGCTGGGCACACACTCACTCACACAGAAACACTCTATATGGGGCAATTTTCGAGAATTCAATTAACTTGATCCATGTTTTTGGACTGTGGGAGGAACCCAGAGAACCCGAAGGAAACCCACGCAGACACGGGGCGCACATGGAAACTCCACCCAGATTGGCATTCGAACCGGGAATCCCTAGCGCTGAGAGGCGAATGTGCTAACCACTAAGCCACCGTGCCGCCAGGCACATCATGTCTGGAGTAAAAAAGGTTAAGGGCCTTGCTCAAGGACCCACATTGGTATCTTAAGTGGACCTGCGATTTGAACTCATAACCTTCAGATTGATAGCTCAACACCTTAACCACTGAGCTACCATGCCTTGGTTTACTTTAAATTTATGCAAGAAAACCGCAATCATTATAAACTGCAACTTGTTACTAATGCAATTTTAATAAACAACTTAGCAAACAACTTGTGAAAACCAAAATAAAACATTTCAACCAAGTTATATAGGAGGGAAACATAGCAATATAACATTTTTAATGATGACTACATGCAGTTCATGCAGGTCTCTGTTTCTCTTCCTCCACCTCCCTTGATCATCAGTAATACCACTCAGGTATGTCGTAATCTTAGCTCTTTCTCTAATACACTTTATGCTGACTTGGTTACAGATTCCCTTCCTTGCATCAGTAACTTCTTAACCCTTGACACTAACACTGCATCAAGCACATTCTGCTCCACCTTGGCTTCCTGTCTTGACCAGGTCTGTCCAATATCTACCAGGAAAACACACAGCTCTCCGTCCAGTCCCTGGCTCACAGAAGTGCTTCGGAAACAATGCACGACACAGGTCTCAAGATTTCTTAATCAGAACAAACTCTTTGATCACAATCAATCTGGTTTTAGGTGTGGTCACTCCACTGAGACAACATTGCTTTCTGTGATTGACTCACTTAAATCTGCCAAAGCTAAATCTCAATCCTCTGTCTTCATTCAGCTAAACCTTCCTGCAACATTTGATACAGTAAATCATCAGATTCTACTGTCCACTCTATTTGAATTAGGCTTTTTTGATACGACACTTGAATGGTTTTGATCCTATCTCACAGGAAGGACCTTCAAAGTGTCATGTAATGGGGAGATCTCTAACTCTCACCAAGTACTAACTGGTGTTCCTCAGTGCACTGTTCTTGGTCCTCTCCTCTTTTCACTATACATGACATCACTGAGCACAGTCATTCAGGTGCATGGTTTCTCTTACTCTGTCTGTAATGCAGAGTCACTAGCCATTTTTAAGAAATACCTGTTGTAGAACAAAAGGGGGGCGGGGGTGTTGGGTGCAGGATCAGATATTTGAAAGATCAGTGAGCTGGTTTTCTTCATAGCTACTGACTTGTGATGTTCTCATTTGTCGCTTTAAATAACAGTGTCTGCTAATTGACTAAATGTAATTAATGTATATGTAAATGACTACCTTAAATAAATAGAACCTGACTGCATATGAGAACTAGGGAGAAACATGTGTCATGAGAAAAACTGATAAATTAGGGTAATTTATTGTATTAATACAAACAACTAGGTGTTCCAGGATGATCATGTCAGATCCACACATACCCAAAAAGATTTTATTTCATTTGATTTTAAATAATACAAGCTGCCAAAGTCAGACTCCTTTACGGAGTTAATAGAATTAAGCATGCTCTATGAACTGACGGATTCAGACCTACTTATTAAGTTAATTGGAATTAGGAATGCTTCTTGAGCTAACAGTTAAGTTAGACTCACCAATGGTGCAGTCTCAATGTCATTGAGCAAGATACTGGAAAGAAATCAAATAATGCCTAACAGCTGCACATTGGGTAACATGTCATTCTAGAAATGCTACTTTGTAGAAAAGGCTGTCTTGGATAGAAGTTGCAAAACATCAAGATGACCAATTTTATCACAAGTTGGCTTATTGTGTTATATAAAAGTACCATATTGTATTACAAGTTCTGACATATTCAGTTTCTAACTATGAACAGGAGCAAAAAGTTATTTATTTAGTTTTAGTGCATTTATGAATTTAACGTAAATCAATGTAATACTTCAAGCTGAGGTTTTTTTAATTTAGTGCTCGGTATAGTTTTATAAATATTGTTAAGTTTTTGTCTTTGTGTTTTTATCTTTGGCATGGCTTGTAACCATAACCAATATTTTCCATATTAAAAAAAAAAACTTTTTTAAATGTAATAAACATTGCGCTGATGAAAGAAACAAACAAGCTTATAATTGATCATTTTGAAATTGAATAAAATCTACTGCCAATGGTCCAACTTCTGTCTCTTCTATGTACACATCTAGTTTTAAAAACATTTCCGAGGCACATATAGAACCCACAGCATGGGCTTTTAATCCAGAGTGGCATCTGTCCAGGCCATGGCTTGAGTATTTAAGAAAATACATGCTTTTGTTTCTATGTTGTATATATCTCAAAAATAGGAGATTTAGCATTTACCAAGCATGGATATACAAAATGGAAAAAAGCTTTAGGCACTGATAAACTTTTAAAAGCAAACGTCCAGTCATGACCAGAGCCATGTGTGAGCGGCGTTTATGTGAGCAGAAAGGAAACAGAGCGAATCAAGCAGTGACAATTGGTGGTCTATTAAAACAGATGTTCTCTGTTTAGGAATTTTGTAGCTAGTGCAAACACAATCAGAAAATTCTAAAAGTAAAACTATTAGAAAAAAAATATAAAGAAAAACACCAAAACATTAAAATTAAGAAAAAAGAAATCAAGTTAGCTCAAAAGACTTAATCATTGCCATATAATTATTGTTAGTTATTCTGGGTAACTCTGGGTTAGTCATTCTGGGATTTTAATAATGGATCAAACTAAAATGTAAGGAAAAGGAGTAAGTTTTAAAAGTAAGTAAATGATAAAAATTTGATAAAAAAGAAGGTATTCTTTATAAAGACATTTTTTGAAGGTAGTCTTACATTAACAGTTTCGGTAAAAAGGGTGTAAAAGATATAAATAAAACATTTAAAGTAAATGCTTGACTAAAATAAATTTGTTTAATAATTTAATAAAAAAAATATTTTATCCCTAGGGGCAGCACAGTGGCTTAGTGTTTAGCATGTTTGCCTCTCAGCACTGGGGATCCTGGTTAGAATCCCAATCTGGGTGGAGTTTCCATATTCTCCCCGTGCCCGGGTGAGTTTCTCCCAGGTTCTCCGGTTGCCTCTCACAGTCTAAAAACATGCTATCAAGGTAAATTGAACGCTCTATATTGCCCCATATAGAGTGTGTTTGTGTGTATCTGTGTGAGTGAGTGTGCTCAGTGATAGATTAACGCACTGTCCTTTGTGTATCTGCCCAGCACCCGGAACATTCTCCCCTGGATGGGTATGGGGAACCCCAGCGCGACACTAGTGGAGGATTTAGTGGAAGATAATGAATTAGTTAATGAACTTACTCCTAGTGAAAATAGTATCCTAGAGTACACTAATCTATGTTGTGCAACACTACAAGTTTCCTTGCTGTCACACAAATGTATTGTGGTTAGTTTGTACAAAAATAGTATAAGAATCCATTTTTAAGTATTAAAAATATAATTAACTAACAAAATGACACTATTTTAAGTATGCATAAATTAGAATATAACATACTGCAACTGTCAGGTTGGGAGGGCTGGGCCACTCCCACCTGTCACCCGTGTTTTGGGTTTGGCCTCGTAGGGCTTCCGTAGGTAGGGCCCGATCCGCTCGTACGGGGATTGGGTCCTACCTGATCACATGTGACCTGCCACACCTTAAGCAGGTGGTTTCCCGTCGGCCGGCAGGTCAGCATTTGCATTTGCTTAGCATTAGCATTAGCTTATGCTGGAGCTTATGTGGTCACATCGTTTTGTTTGTGTTTCTCGGCACGTTCCGCCGTGCCTACAGTTTTGTTCGCTTACCTGGTCGCCTGGCTCGCTTCCTGCACCGCGCACCCGACACTTCGTGACAGAATGCTGACCTCCCCACCGGGCGAAGACCAGGATTCCTCTTCTGGGTAAGCGAGCGGTTTTTCTTTTCTATCTCCGCGGTCGCGTTCCCCGGCGTTCGGTCCGTTTCAGCGGTTAGCATCGCTAGCCGCGTTAGCTTCGGCTGCAGCCACCGGCTACTTATCCCGGCACTAGCCCAACCATTAGCCTCGTTTTTCCGGCTGCAGCACCGGCTACATTAATTCGGCGCTAGCCCCGCCATTAGCCCCGTTAGCTTCGGTGCGAGGCCGCCATTAGCCGCATCCTCCGGCTGCAGCCATCGGCTTCCTTATCCCGGCGTTAGCCCCGCCATTAGCCGCGCTTTTCGGCTGCAGCACTGGCTTCTTTAATTGAGCGCTAGCCCCGCTTTTAGCCGCGTTTCTCC
Source organism: Corydoras maculifer (assembly GCA_019802435.1). NCBI lineage: Eukaryota > Metazoa > Chordata > Actinopteri > Siluriformes > Callichthyidae > Corydoras > Corydoras maculifer. Next base: position 1,006,266 of record JAFMOD010000265.1, read on the forward strand.
GCTGCAGCTTCGGCTACCTTATCTCGGCGTTAGCCCCGCCATTCGTCGAGTCCCCGGCTGCAGCATCCCGGCTCCATTAGTCCGGCGCTAGTCACGCCAATAGCCGTTCCCCCACTGCAGCAATCGGCTACAGTAGCCTGGCGCTAGCCCCGCCTTCTCTTCTCTGCTGCAGTGCTCGCTCCCCAGAGGTTGGAGCGATGAGGGGAATCTACCGGGTCCCGGGTTATGGGGAGATTGTGCTCCCTCTCTCTGCCTCGATCAAGCTCCCAGCACCCTGCGACGGGGTGGCTTTGAAGCCACTGCCGTATATTGTCGCCTGTCGCGGGGTGTTTGAACTGGTGACCAGTCGGGAGCTTTCGGAGCGAGAGAGGGTGCTGTTCTACCTCTCCCGTCTCCTGGGACCTGCGCTGAGGTGGGCCGAGGGCTTGGTGGCCTCAGGGGACGTCTGCCTCACCTCAGCGAGCCGATTCGAGGCGGCGCTCTTAGCCCGGTTTGCCCCGGGCTCAGATGCCCGCTCCGTCGGCGAGCACCTGGACGCGGTGAAGCAGCAACTTCCCCGCGGGCGAGTTAAGGATCACCCGTTCAGCGAGTTCTGTTCCGCCGCTTGGGACCCTCCGCGCGATCCCCGCAGCGAGTTGCCCTGGAGTGGTAGCGAGCCTCAGGGTGAGACGCGGCGCAGTCTGCGCGTGGGGACGCTACTCTCCATCCCGCTGTGCCCGGAGCGCGTGCCTCCACTGGCTGTCAGCGAGCCACGGAACGCGGTCTGGTTGGGTCGCCCTCGCGCTCTCAAGCGCTGTCGCACATACAAGGGGTCGGGTCCTCCTCGTGCTCCTAAGCGCCCGCGGCGGTCCCGCATCCACAAGGGTTCTCATCCTCCACGTACCCAAAAGGGGTCTCGGCTCCCCCGCATCCTTAAGGGGTCTCGCCCCCGCATCCGTAAGGGGTCTCGCCACCCTCATAAGGGGTCTCGCCCCCGCATCCTTAAGGGGTCTCGCCTCCCTCATAAGGGGTCTCGCCCCGCATCCGTAAGGGGTCTCGCCGCCCTCATAAGGGGTCTCGCCCCCGCATTCATAAGGGGTCTCGCTGCCTTCATAAGGGGTCTCGCCGCCTGCATCCTTAAGGGGTCTCGCCGCCCGCACAAAGGGTCTCGCCCTCCGCACATGGAGGAGCCACGCCACTGCACACACAAGGGGTCGTCGCCCCCGCATCCTCAAGGGGCTACAACCCCCTCGGATTTACAAGGGATCACGGCGGCCCCGCAATCTCAAGGGGTCTCATCCCCCTCGCACCACTAGGGGTCACGTTACCCACACCCTCACACGGGTTCACGGCGCCTCCGCTCCCCCGGTCACGTCGTCCCCGCACCTGGAAGGGGCCGCCTCGCGTTCCTCGTGCCCCCTTTTGTTGTTTTTTTTTTCTCTCTCTCTCCCCGGGTGCCTTTGCCCCCCGGTTGTTTTGGGGGGGCGATATGTCAGGTTGGGAGGGCTGGGCCACTCCCACCTGTCACCCGTGTTTCGGGTCTGGCCTCGTAGGGCTTCCGTAGGTAGGGCCCGATCCGCTCATACGGGGATTGGATCCTACCTGATCACGTGACCTGCCGGCGGTGTCTTAAGCAGGTGGTTTCCCGTCGGCCGGCAGGTCAGCATTTGCATTTGCTTAGCATTAGCATTAGCTTATGCTGGAGCTTATGTAGTCACATCGGGTGTCTGCGTTTGTGTTCTTTTTATGGTTAGTTTTGTTTGTGTTTCTCGGCACGTTCCGCCGTGCCTTCAGCGGCGCCTTCCCGCCGTTATATATATTCGCGTTGTTCTCCCGGCACGACGGCGTTCCCGCTGCCTTCTGAAAATAAACAGTTTTGTTCGCTTACCTGGTCGCCTGGCTCGCTTCCTGCACCGCACCTATAACACAAGTAATTAAATTCATGTTTCAAATATTCATTAACTAAACCTAAAATACATTTTATCGTTTTCCAAAGTTATCAAGTACATTTACTTCAGACTCAATAAGAACCGTCGTAAAGTAAAGTAAGAATAAACAATTTTCTTATTATTGATAGGTTTTGATTGCTTTCTTAAATAGTGATATGTGATACAATTTGATTTAGTAATTGTCTTTCAACCACTATTCTTAAATGTATTTATTTTTAGAGTTGCCTTAAAAATATGTAGAAAATATGAAATAGCAGATAATTAAAAAAAAATAGTACATTACTAAGTTTGCTATCACGTATGCAGAATTTTGCTACTTACAGTATATCTGACATAATTTAATTGCACCACTAAAGAAAAGAAGCAGAACAAGTATAGCTTGTTAACATGGGTTGCCAAGTAAGGCCTATTCTTTCTAACATTCTTTAAATATATATATTTTTCAAGTTCGCCACCTTTTGAAGAATTATCTTTAAACAATGAGACCAAAGTAGAGTTGATCGGCTTATTATTTACTGCACTACATTTGGTAAAAACACAGACTTTTAGATGCAGTGGAAGTAGGGAGACCCAGACCTCCCTCGCCCCAGCCACCTCCACCAGCTCGACTGGGGGAACCCCGAGGCATTCCCAGACCAGCTGAGAGATATAATCCCTCCAGCGTGTCCTGGGTTTTCCCCAGGGTCTCCTTCCAGCCGGACTGGCCTGGAACACCTCCCTAGGAAGGCGCCCAGGAGGCATCCTTACCAGATGCCCGAACCACCTCAACTGGCTCCTTTCGATGCGGAGGAGTAGCGGCTCCACTCCAAGTCTCTCCCGGATGACCGAGCTTCTCACCCTATCTCTAAGGGAGAGCCCTGCCACCCTGCGGAGAAAACCCATTTCGGCCGCTTTTATTCGCGATCTTGCACTTTCGGTCATTACCGCAAATAGCAGCGACGTGATCCTCAGATCACCAAACCGGACACCCTCCATCCACTGACTGCGCCTAGAAATTCTGTCCATATAAATTATGAACAGAAACGGTGACAAAGGACAGCCCTGACGGAGTCCAACCCTTACTGGAAACCAGTCCGACTTACTGCCGGCCATGCAAACCAATCTCCTGCTTCGCAAATACAGGGACTGAATGGCACCTAGTAAGGAGCCATGTACCCCATACTCACGAAGCACCTCCCACAGAATATAGAGTCCAGCCCCTCTTAAGGAGATTGGACCCAGAACCCACGCTGTGCGTTGAGGTGAGCCCGACTATATCTAGCCGGTATCTCTCGACCTCCCGCACAAACTCAGGCTCCTTCCCTACCAGTGAAGTGATGTTCCAAGTTCCAAAAGCCAATTTCAGCAACCGAGGATCGCGATGCCCAGGCCCATGCCTCCGGCCACTGCCTGATCCACACTGCACCGAACCCCTATTACTACCCCCCCCCCCCCCCCAGG
>JAFMOD010000265.1:1013791-1028939 GCA_019802435.1 Corydoras maculifer
GGGCTGAATAATTTTGCACATCGCACTTTTCAGTTTTTTATTTGTAAAAAAATTGTTGATTCATGTATAACTTTCATTCCACTTCACAATTGTATACCACTTTGTGTTGGTCTTTCACATTAAATTCCAGTGAAATATATTTATGTTTGTGGTTGTAATGTGACAAAATATGGAAAAGTTCAAGGGGTATGAATACTTTTGCAACCCACTGTATACTGTATTTTTATTTAATTTTCTTCTTTAAAATTTAAATTTAAGTTCCAATTTTAAAAGAACAGGGTAAAAGGGGTCCGTGAGCCATAATTTTGTTTTTGTCCCATGAACCACATGTGATATAAATGATAATAAACATTTCTTGAATCTTGAGTCAATAGACCCTAATTATATAAATTTTTTTCATATTGTATCTTAATCTCAACCTTTTCATTTTAAATTTTTTTTTTCACGTCGAATCACGCTCACTTGTAGCATGTGTTCTCTCTTTAGGGTTAGACCACAGCTTATTTTTGCTTCTCCAGAAGACCTTCTGTGCCAGCAATTGTTTTCATTGCAGGCTACGCAGTTTGTTCACGTCTTTTTTTCCTTTGTTTTGTTTTGTGGCAATTGTTCTTTTTGCGGATTACTCCACACGGTATTTTATGTTTTGTTTCTTATCTTTTTTCCTCTCTCTGAAGAACATACTTTTGGTTCTAATAAACTCTTTCGGCATTGATCTGTGAGTGCATAGTCCTTTTCTATGCTGCTGACAATAAATGAATGTCTGCATGTGCATTTATTAATTTTTGTGGACTGAATTATATGAGAGGGCGGCATGGTGGCTTAGTGGTTAGCACGTTCACCTCTCGGCGCTAAGGATTCCCGATTAGAATCCCAATCTGGGTGGAGTTTTCATGTTCTCCCCACATAGGTTTCCTTCTGGTTCCCCGGTGTCCTCCCACAGTTAGAAGCCTGAGACGTTCTCCCCAGACATGGGAACCCCCTTGTGAACCTAGAAGAGGATAAAGCGGAAGATAATGGATAGATGGATGGATGGATGAATTATATGATCTGTTTTCGTTTTAAGGACTTGCATTGCTCTACACAAAATATAAGATATGGGGTAATTTAGTATTTGGTGTAATACTTTGGAGAGAATGTGGGTGGCCTCATTAAAGAATTAGATGCAAGTACTTGTAATACTTAACCAAAGACACCATTTTTGTGTTTGTTTGCTTTTTAGATGCCTTGCCAGTTATGGTCCTGTATCGTTTTGTCATGGTCAAAATATCAGCATGCACTTTATTTAGGCAATGCATCATGTCAGACCCCCCCCCCCAAGCCTTTTAATATAGCGTAAAAATAAACAAGAATTTTAATTATTTGTAGTAAGTATTTGTAAATATGCAATCAAGTACTATATTTTATATTCACTTGTGTAGCCAGTTTGACTTTCTGTAATAAGTATTGTTTTGCAGGATTCTCAAGGTTTAGAAGTGGAGTAGTACATAATAGGAGTCTCCACCAGGACTCCGTCCAGTCCCTGGCTCCCGGAGACGCTTCGGAAGCAACGCACTTCTCTTCAATCCGCCGAAAGAAAATGGCGTAAGTCTGATCTGTCTTCAGATTTAGAAACATACCAGTCCTCACTCGCCATTTTCTCAAAGGATGTAACTGCTAAATCCTTGTTCCTCCCAACACCTCTCTGTCATCTGATGTCTTTGCTACCTTTTTTTACAAAAAAGATCATCAGCAAACTCTTTTATACTCACAATTTCCAATACACTACATCTCACACATCCAGCCATCCAACCCTCTCCTCCTTCTCCCCTGTCGCAAAATCTGACATCTGCAAAATTCTTCTTACCAGTAACCCAACTACTTGCCCCCTTGATTTCATCCCATCACACCTTCTTCAATCCATCGCCTCCTCCATCACACCAGCACTCACACACATCATTAACTCCTTTCTCACATCTGGTACCTTTCCAAATTGTTTCAAACAGGCCATAGTCAAACCCCTACTCAAAAGCCTACGCTGAACCCAAATTTGGTCGAGAGCTACAGACCTGTTTCTCTTTTACCTTTCCTCTCTAAAACACTTGAACGGGTGGTATCTACACAGGTCTCCAAATTTCTTAATCAGAATAATCTCCAATCAGTCCGGTTTTAGATGTGGTCACTCCACGGAGACAGCATTGCTTTCTGTGATTGACTTACTTAAATCTTCCACAGCTAAATCTCAATCCTCGGTCCTCATTCTTCTAGATCTTTCTGCAGCTTTTGATACAGTAAATCATCAGATTCTACTGTCCACTCTATCTGAATTAGGCTTTTCTAATGCGACACTTGAATGGTTTTGATCCTATCTCACAGGAAGAACCCTCAAAGTGTCATGGAATGGGGAGATCTCTAACTCTTACCAAGTACGCACTGGTGTGCCTCAGGGCTCTGTACTTGGTCCTCTCCTCTTCTTACTGTACATGACCTCACTGAGCACAGTAATTTAGGTGAAGGGTTTCTCTTACCACTGCTATGCTGATGACACTCAGCTTCATCTGACTTTTGCCCCTGACGACACCACGATCTCTAATCGGATATCTGCCTGCCTCACTGACATATCTGTTTGGATGAAGGCCAAATTAATTCAAATAAAATTTAGAAAAAACAGAGCTTTTCATAATCCCAGCTAAACCCTCAATCCATCACGACCTGACCTTCCAAATTGACGGCTCCAATATCTCCCCAACCGATTCGGACCGAAACCTTGGTTTCAAGTTCAAGTTCAAGTTATTTATTTATATAGCGCTTTTTACAACAGTACATTGTCACAAAGCAGCTTTACAGAATGAAATGCCTTTAAACCCCCTGAAGTGCAAGCCGAAGCGACAGTGACAAGAAAAAACTCCCTTTTATGTTGTTATTCAAGGAAGAAACCTTGGGAGGACCAAGACTCAGTGGGGGACTCATCCTCCTTGAGCGGCCAGGCAGCAACAACAATGTAGGACAGCCATGTCCAGATATTAAACAAATGGAAAAACTAAAAACTGGAAAACTATATGTGAGTTTATTAGGGGGCGTCCTGCAGGGCCGCCAGTCCAATTAATATTCAGGTTCCATCCAGTGTTCGTCGGCAGAGCCATGGATGAAGATCTCCAGGAAGCTGGTCACACCTCAAAAGAAACAGACAAGGAAGGCAGTTAGAGCTAATAAAGCACGGCATTTAATTAATAAGTAATTTATTGACACAGTGCAGTATGTGACTCCGGCATCACTGACTAGAGCAGCATAACTAAAAGAGGCAGATACTGCAGGCTCCACATAGTTGAGATGGCGCCCCGGAACAGCATCATTTCAGCGCCACACCCCCCCCATTAACGATGAGGTGGGTGAAGCGGTGAAACGCCAGCATACACTGATCACAGATTACCCCCCCCAACACAGCCAAGCCTGAGATCTACATCTTTATCTACAGGGAATTAATTAAACGCAAGATTAAATAAATGTGTTTTTAATTTATTCTTCAAGATAAATAGTGATTCAGAATCACGAACGGTAACTGGAAGGCTATTCCAAAGTTAAGGAGCCTTGTGGGACAACGCTCTTCCACCAGCAGTAATTTTATTTATTCTAGGAGCTAAGAGTAGACCAGCACCTTGAGATCAGAGCTCACGTGTTGGCTTGTACGATTGAATCAGCTCACTCAGATACTGTGGAGCCTGATTATGTAGAATTTTATATGTTATCAATAAAATTTTGTACTCAATACGAAACTTAACTGGTAGCCAGTGCAAGTTTGATAACACAGGACTGATATGATCAAACTTTCTGGTTTTAGTTAAAACTCTAGCTGCAGCATTTTGCACAAGTTGTAATTTATGTAATGATTTGTTAGAACATCCTGTCAGAAGTGAATTACAATAATCTAACCTTGAGGTAATAAAAGCATGAATTAGTTTATATGCATCTTGGAGGGAGAGGATATTTCGTAGCTTTGAAATGTTACGAAGGTGAAAAAATGCAATTCTAGTAATATTGCTAATGTGCTCTGTAAAGGAGAGATCTTAATCAATAATTACACCGAGATTATTTACAGATGGATTGGGTCTAATTAAAGCGTTATCAAGGTTTAACATAGTGTTAGAAGCTTTGTTAATTTTGTCCTTGGGTCCAACTATCAGAAACTCTGTTTTATCAGAATTTAGCAGTAGGAAGTTTTTTGACATCCACATTTTAATATCTTGGATGCAGTCCTCAAGCTTACTGACTGAACGACCATCATTAGGGTTAGCTGAAACATATAACTGTGTATCATCTGCATATGAGTGGAAACTGATTCCATGTTTACGAATAATTGATCCCAATGGAAGCATTGCAAATAGTATATAATAAATATAATGCAAATAGGAGTGGACCCAGAACTGATCCCCTGTGGGACACCATATTTAACTTTGGCGAGAACAGAACATTGGTTGTTAACACAGGTGAATTGATATTGATCTGTCAGGTAGGATCTAAACCACTGGAGTGCAGATCCTGTAATGCCCACAGTGTTTTCTAATCTATCAACTAAGATGTTATGGTCTATAGTGTCAAATGCTGCACTAAGATCTAATAATACAAGAAAAGAGATTAGGTTATTATCAGAGGACATTAATAAGTAATTAACGACTTTAATTAAGGCTGTCTCAGTGCTATGATGAGACCTAAAACCTGACTGAAAAACTTCATGAACGTTATTAGCTAGAAGATGGCGATTCAGCTGATTTTCTAGGTTTTTAGAGACAAAAGGAAGGTTTGATATTGGTCTATAGTTGGACAGTATTAGAGGATCTAAATAAGGCTTTTTAATTAATGGTTTAATGACTGCACACTTCAGATTTTTGGGGACATAGCCTATTTTAAGTGATGAATTTATAATGTTTATAAAAGGCTCTGTAATATTGGGTAGGAGGTCTTTAAGCAGGTTTGTAGATATTGGGTCTAACATACAGGATGTTTTCTTTGATTGTGTAATTAGTGAGACAAGCTCTTTTTTAGATATGGGGTTAGAGGTATTTAGCTCTTGTACAATATTATTTTCTCCACCACAAGATTTTTCAGAAATTATTGAGGGTTGATTACACGATGCATTAGATGATTTAAGTCTTATGTTCTCAATTTTATCACTCATGAAATCATTCATGAAATCATTGCTGCTGAACCATGAGTGAATCTGTTAATCTGATTCAGTAGCACTTCAAGTTAATTTGGCAATGGTGCTAAAGAGGAATCTTTGGTTGTTTTTGTTGTTCTCTTTTAGTTCAGAATAATATTTAGTCTTCGCTGCATTGAGTGCATGTTTGTACTCAGTCATACTGTCCTTCCATGCAGCCCTAAATACCTCTAATTTAGTTTGTCTCCATTTACGCGCTGTGTTCTAGTGGTTTGTTTTAGGGCGCGTGTTTGATCATTTAACCATGGAACGAGTCTTTAATCCTTTTTAGTTTAAGTGGAGCGACACTGTCTAAAGTTGCAGAAAACACTTGTTTAAGGTATTCTGCTGTATTTTCAGGTTCATCGGGTCCTGATGCTGGTTTAATGTTTAATTCGAGTAAATGTTGTAGGAATGACGCAGCAGTAGAGGGAATGATTGTACGCTTCATATCGTACTGTGGTTTAATGACTGGATCAATATCAATTTCTAAATCGTAGGTTATCAAATAGTGATCGGAGATGACCTCACTTAGTGGGACAATAGTTAAATTATTAATGTTAATACCATGTGATAAAACTAAGTCTAATGTATGTTTACAGCGATGTGTTTTACCAACTACATTTTGAGTAATGCCCATGGAATCTAGGATGGAGTCAAAGGCTAATTTAAATGATTCTATTGGGTGTTCAAAGTGAACATTGAAGTCACCGACTATTAAGGCCTTGTCTGATGATATTACTATGTTAGAGAGAAATTTACCAAATTCTTTAATAAACTCTGTATATGGGCCGGGAGGGCAGTATACGGTAATAAGTTGCACTAGATTGGATTTATTCTTCAATGCAGATGAGCTGCTTATGTTGAGTACAAGAGCTTCGAAGGATTTTGATTCATACTTATTATTAAGTGTTACATTTATGTTTTCTTTATAGATCATAGCCACTCCACCTCCTCGTCCACTAAGACGTGGTTTATGAGCATAAGTATAACCAGGTGGAGAGGCATCATTTAATGCTAGGTATTCATTGACCCTAATCCAGGTCTCTGTGAGACAAAAGACATTTAGGAAGTTATCAGTTATTATTTCTTGAACTAGAGCTGATTTTGATGAAAGTGACCTAATGTTTAATAACCTAAGTTTTAACTTAAAGAGTTTCTTACATTACTGTCTTAATGGTATGGAACCTAGTTATTGTGGGTGACGACTCCGGGCAGTTCGCAGGCAGTTGGTTAGGCCATTCTGTCTGCTGCCTGGCCTTGGCTCTGAATTGTCAATTCTTATTCCTATCTGAAGAAAAAACCCTATCGGCTATGTTATGTGACATGAGCGCAGTACCCTGCCGGGAAGGATGGATTCCGTGGATTCCCTTTCAAAAGGCCAGGCCTTCCCTCAAAAGTAGACCAATTATCGATAGAGGTAATGTTGTTTTTTTGAGCACCACTTAGACATCCAGCAACGTAGCGACCATAACCTGCTGTAGGTTTTGCCGCCACGCCTAATTGATAGGGGACCAGAGACAACTACTTCATCAGACATCATTGCAGCGGTTCCACACACCTCTTTAACATTAGCCATTAGTTTCACAATAGACTCCCGCATTAAACACTCTGATCATGTTATCAAAACCGCCTGTTCCTGCAGATTCCTTCTTTACAACATAAGGAAGATCAGACCTTTCTTGACTGAACATGCTCCCCAACTGCTTGTTCAAGCCATAGTCCTATTCCGGCTTGATTATTGTAATGCGCTACTTGCCGGTATCCCAGCTTCCACAATCAGACCTCTTCAACTAATTCAAAACTCAAAATTCAGTCCATTACTCATTTCCCTCCATTGGCTCCCTGTAGCTGCTCGCATTCAGTGCAAGTCACTGACTCTGGCCTACAGAACCATTTCTGGATCTTCCCCCTCCTACCTTCAGTCTATCTTTTCAAAATACACTCCGACTTGTTCACTTCGCTCCAGTGATGATTGTCGCCTGGCGATTCCACCTCACCGAGGAGCTAATTCTCACTCCGTGGCGTTCACCACTGCAAAATGGTGGAATGATCTTCCCAACTCTGTCCGTAAGGCAGTATCACCAAGCAGTTTTAATAAACTACTGAAGACGCATCTTTTTAACAAATACTTGTTGAAAAAAAAAAGGGGGGGGGGGCACAGCATCAAATAAGGTTTGATGAATTTACAGTGTAGTTGGTTTTCTGCATAACTTCTGACTTGTAATGTTCTCATTTGTAAGTCGCTTTGGGTAAAAGCATCTGCTATATGTAAATGTAAATGTCATTGTAAGGAGGAACGAGGGAGTTTCTGTTGGTAACCCAAAAGATTTTGCAATTCTAATTGTAGGGGTGCAGGTCATCACAGAACTTAAAGATATTTCATCACAAGACTGATAGACCATGGCATGTGCTGTTCTTTTTGGTTTGACCTTTGTGCTTAACCTTGCTTATCCTAGAAATCTTAAACATACCTTTGAGGTATTCCAAACACTCTTTCTGGAACTTGACTTCATGAAAATTCCACACAAAATCCATTCTTGTAGGAGCAAACAGATTGCCTGATTGCCATGTTTAATTAAACGTCTTGAATTTCTTAAAATAAGATGTGGTAAAATGGTTGTAGGTGGTGGCTAGACCTAGCCTGGTATTTTATGTTTCCTGTTACTTGAAACAAGTCTAGTTTTTTTCAAATTTCACTTAGTTGTATTTATTATTGTTTTAATGAAAAAAAGATTCTTTAATGAACAAAAATAGCATTAGAGAAAATGTATTTAAATACAATTATAAAAATTTATATAAATACAATGAACATCAAAGAATGACTGTATAGTATTTGCATATTTCTTTCTCTATAGTGTGCATAATAAATGAATTAAGAAATAAGAAGTGTAATTAGATTTTTTATTCCTCAGATAGCACTGAATAATAAACTAAAATATTATGTTTAATTTAATATCTGATATAATCAAGCTAGAAAGTAATTATTTTGGTAAACCTGTCAAGCACTAAAATATATTTAAAAATGCTACTTAAGAGGCATCAGAGATGGACCATTACACAGTGAAAATGGGTATTGTGGTAAGATAAAGCAGTATTCTAGAATTTCTTTAAAAAAAAAATTATGAGCACAATCTAAATGCCAGGGTCTGTCATGGTATGGGTCTGTGTCAGTGCCCTTGGCAAATATAATTTCCACTTTTGTGATTGCAGCATTAATGCAGAAAAGCACATTAAGTTCTTAGAGCAACATATGCTGGATTCATGACGTCATCTTTTCCAGGAACGTTTATGCACTTTATTTAGGACAATGTGAAACCACATGCTGCACACATTACATAGCTGCAGAAAAAAAAGGTATAGTCTTGACCCGTCCCCAAGAATGTAGTTAGAATGTGGTTAGAATGTGGTTAGAATGTGGTTAGACCTACCCCATATTTTCACACATTATAATGTTTGTTCGCAGAAAAATTTAAACAAAATAACACATAAATCCCTAAATTGTGTTAAATCCTTGTTGAAAAAATGTAGGCTAAAAAGGAATTGCAATATTATATTATAAGTGGTAAAATCTTTACAATTTTGTTTGGATTTGTCAAAGGACAGAATGCAGAAATGGATGTTTATGAACAAATGAAATGAAGCTGGGGTGGTTCTCCCCGTGTCCGCGTGGGGTTCCTCCAGGTTCCTCCCACAGTCCAAAAACATGGATTAAGTCAATTGAATACTACAAATTGCCCCATATAGAGTGTGTTTGTGTGCGTGTGCGTTGTGTGTGAGTGAGTGTTTGCCCAGAAATGGATCGGCGCCCTGTCCTGGGTCTATCTGCCTAGCGCCCGAGACGTTCTCCCCTGGATGGGCATGGGAAACCCCCCCTCGACCCTAGTAGAGGTTAAAGCAGAAGATAATGGATGGATGGAAATGAAGCTGAACAGACAAAACAAGAAATATCACGGGTTTATACTGTCTGCATTTAAATGAAAGTCAAAATAAATCTAAGAAATACTGTGGATGCTTGATAGGCATTTTTCATTCTTCCCCTTTCTCTTCTCCTTCTTCTTCTTCTTCTTCTTCTTCTTCTTCTTCTTCTTATTATTATTATTATTATTATTATCATTATGCTTTCTGAACTTTCATCCTAAATATAAAAGATAATTCAGTTTTGGTTATATTTGCCATAATAAGCACCAGTGACATTAACAGTACACCAAGAAAACCATGTAAAGTTAAAATGAGAAATCTAGCATGTTTTTATAAACTTTTTCTGCTGCACTGCTGATAATAAATTAAAATTGGATGAATCAGGGCGTAAAACACAAAGTAAAGCCAAACCCAGAGATGAAAATTTTTGTTCTCAGTTGAATTTTTAGATGTTAATAATTGCATTATAGATTTGGGCTAGGAAGGAAGGAAGGAAGGAAGGAAGAGATTAGAATTTAAACTGTACATGTATCTTATCAATAAGAACATTAGCAAATATCCTTTCTTAGCCAAAACTTGTTTAGTTTTCTGTCTTGTGTATTCTTTAATGTTCATGAGGTTTTTTATGAAATTTATAAAGCTAAAAAAATTTAATTAAAGCACTGCTTTTATTTGAGAGTTTTTATGTGTAGGGTTTAAGCAAGTTTGATAGTATTGGCTTTTTAAAAAAAATCGTATGTAACAATATACCATTCACAATAATGTTTTCTATTGTGTTGACTTTTTTATAAACATTCCATTTTTAAAATACTGTCACATTACAATCACAAATTTATAGCACAAATTTAGTAATCTAGGCAGAAAACAAATACATCATGCTGAAGAAACAACACATAATAAACTGTGGCAGTTTCATTCGATTATTTTATTATTTAATTTCAGTGATACTCTTCCTGGGGTCATATTGGTGCTCCTCAATGGATCTTAATGCTTCCTAGGATACGGGAAGAGAAACCCCTAGGACGGGTAACAAAAAATCATATGGTACTGCTAGTACAGTTGGTGAAGCTTATCCTCATTATTAGTAAAATAAAAAAAAGTTTTAATTTCTGATTAAGTCCAGTAATACCTTGCAAAACTAAACCCAGGTGCAAGTTCCCTGGATATAACAGAATTGACTTTATAAAGCACATGCATACCATTTGGGTAGTTTAAGTTCAAGTTCAGTTTATTTATGTAACTTTTTTAACATTAATACATTGTCTTGAAGTAGCACAATGTTCTAGGCCTGAACCTCAAAAGAGCAAGCCAAAGCCAAGGCTCAGTGTGAGACACATCCTCCTTGAGTGGCTGGGGAGTGTTAACCGGTTTAAAATAACAGTATTGTATCTATTATATATGTCTTATATTCAATTGTTTGGTCACAAACCAAGAACATTAAATTTTCTAGAAAATCCTTCTTATTGTCATGAAAATATAAGTGCTCAAAGGTCATTGCAGTAACATACTGGTAGGATTCAAAATCCATCTAATAGAAATCAAAGGTTCAGTCCATTAGAATTAAGTGTGTTATGTCAACATAGGTTTATATGAATTTATTTAAAGTCCTTTATATAGTCCATTTTATATAGAACTTGCTGTAGGATATTACTCTACTGTACTGCCAATGTTGTGGATGAAGGACTGATTTAAAAAAAGAAAGAAATAATGTAGTTAAAGGATTAAAGGAGGACACAGTAACTGGGTATCATTAAGAATTCAACACAGTGCAGTTTGTGAATAAGGTATGACTGTATCAGCAAAAAAACACTCTCTACTAATGGTGAGCTGGATAAGGAGGTGGAATGCCAGCACTTTTACCGCAGTTTAGCCTAGCTCTACAACTGCTACTACTGTAGATGAGTCACTGGTGGTAATGAAAGACACAGACTCATGTAGTAATAGGAACTCTGAATCGCTTTACTATTCTCCACATGTATCGCACATCTCTTGTGTGTCACACACTTATTTGTCCACCCGCAACGTGTACCTTAAGCATAGTGCCCATGTTACAGCACAACATTCTACAACTACAACTGTGTTGTCCGCATGGAGGTCACAAAATAGCGGATGCATTTGGTAGTCACATGGCCCCCATTAGAGGTCAGCTGTCCCAGCTACCAGCCAAAAAAGCCACGCCAACAGAAAATGCTGATTCAACTCGTCAGGTCCCAACGCTTCCAGAAAACAGTCTAAAGCCAGCTCCAATGGCACGGCTCGCAGAAATGCAGGATACCTTTCTCTCATGAACAGCACAATCCTCGCTGCTGCTGATCCTTTTACCACGATCCCGCTGTTCCACCGCTAGAAGATATTTTGCCAATGATTTCATTGCACATGGGGGAAAGGCCTCCTTGCACATCCAGTGCCGGCCCCTCCTCAGACACAGATGCACCGGTCTGGCTCACTGGTCTCCTTGTTAGACCAAAAGGCGCATCTTGTCACCATTTCCAGCAGTGCCTCATAGGTCCCCCAGTCACCCTCGCCATTGTAGTTTGAAAATCGAAACCACCTCGCCTTGACCACCGGAATGACATCTACCAGGGGAAACTGGCCAGCTCAATCTGCTTCAGACTCCCGCTTCTCTGTATTCCATCTTTTGTCACAGGGTTCTTGCTCAAAAAATAGATTTCTCTATCTGTCACCTACAATATCCTCAGAAAATGACTTTTCCCCACTTCTGACACAAATGTAGCGGCAGAGAGGAAAAGACAATGAGTCGGGTAACCGTTTCAGCAAAACATGTACTTTTATTACTCAACCAGAACAGGTAAAAATTCTTAAACTCCATTCTTTACTCCCTGAACACAGCCCGCACTCCCCTTTATATTCCCTACCCACAAGGCATGCTAGGAAACCCGTGGTAACCATAATAATTGGTGTGGCAAACTATCAAATCCTGCCCCACATACAACATGGTGGGCTCCACGTGGACCCCACAAAATGGCAGGTGCAAGCGGTAGTCAGGTAAATAGGTAAATAATTTTATAATCAATAGGAATCCTTAATAGGAATCAGTTAAAGTTTTATAAAACTAGGCTAAAATGGTCAAACCTATTTACTTTAGCCAAAACTCTACCTCCAGCATTTTGAATAGGTTGGGGTTTATGTAATGTTATAATAAAATGTTCTGCCTAAAGTACATTACAATAATCCAACACTGTAAAAACATGGATTAGTTATTCTCCATCCTGAAGGAGGAGTCATATTTTTAGTTTTGAGATGTTACAAAGGAACAAAAATGCAATTATAGCAAATTTTTATGTGCGTGGTATAAAAAAAAAGATCTGAATCAACTGCGACCCCTAAATTATCTACAGATGTACTGGGTCTGAACAGAGAGTCATCAAAATTTAACACTGTTTTAGGGAATTTATTTCTTTTGTGCTTGGATCCAACTATGAAAACTTAAGGTTTATGAGAATTTAGCAAAAGGAAATTACATGACATCTGCTCTTTGCCACGTGTGCGCTCTCGGTTTGTGTTATTTATTAATCTTTTTGTGGCTTTATTGTAGCTGCCTCAGTATTCTCCTCACTGCCAGTCGAGGGCAGCATTTGACTCACCACATATGTTTGTAGCATTTATTATTTCAGTGACTAGTGACTAGTGACAATGACTAGTATATTAATTGTTGATTACTCTATATCTTTTAAAAGGTTTACAATTTGTTTTCGATCTTATCATTATAGAAATATATAAAGTATGTTTTTTGTCCTCTTTGTAGCTCTGAAACAGCACTTCTCAAAATCTCTAATGAACTACTTCTTGCTGCTAATTCTGGTCTTCTTTCCATTCTCATACTGCTGGATCTAAGTGCGGCATTTGATACAATTTCACATACCATCCTTAGTCCTGAATAGACTGTCTTCTATTGGCATTGTTAACACACCCCTTAACTGGTTTCATTCATACCTTTCTGGCCACACTCAGTACATTCTGTTAAAGTCTTTTACCTCTCATTCAGTTTCAGTTAGGTGTACCCCAGGTCTCTGTCTTGGGTCCTCTGTTGTTTAGTATTTATGTTCTCCCTCTTGGTTTATTCACTTCCTGTTCACTGCTATACAGATGACACCCAGCTCTATTTTTCAACCAAATTTTACACTCTTGTGTTCCTCTCTTATTGATTTTATTCTTGAAATAAAATTTTGGTTCAATTCAAATTTTCTCAGATTAAAATGTAACAACCCTGAATTTATTTTACTTTGTAAAAAATCCATATTAAGTAAATTCCATAATCTTTTTCAATTGATTTTTTTTTTATTTCCCCTTCCCGTTTAGACCCTTGCAATTCTTTGTGGCTTGGTCTCTCATGTAAAACTTTACATAAAATATCAGGTTCAAAACTCAGTTGTCTAATTATAAAATACTTCTTCTTACCTTTTCTTCTCTTACCTGAAGGTAATTAGTATTACCTAATTCTTCTTTGTGAAGTTATTCACAATTTTGCTGCTCCATATATCTAAGAACCCCTTCGCATTTCTACACCTGTAGTCTTAGATCCTTCTCCTCCATCTACTTCACTGTTTCCCCTGCTACCCTTGTCACTATGGGGAGCAGACTTTTCAGCAGCTATGGAACTCACTTCCACCTAAGCTTCACAATATTAATTCACTTTCACAATTTAATCTAAACTTAAAACTTATTTGTTTAGATTAGCCTATTTACTTTGATGGCTATAAATGTATTGTCCTGGTTTAATATTTTTTTTTTGTCTCTGTTAAATTGTATTTTATTGTGCTTAATTTTTGATGTAAGGTGACCTTGATTGTCAAGAAAGGCACACAAAAATAAAATGTATTATTATTGTTGTTGTTCTTCTTCTTTTTCTTCTTCTTCTTCTTCTTCTTTTTCTTCTTCATTCATTCATTATCTCCTGTTTATCCTCTATTAGGGTCGCGGTGGGGTTCCCCATGCCCATCCAGGAAAGAACGTCTCGGGCGCTGGGCAGATAGGCCCAGGACAGGGCGCCAATCCATCACTGGGCACACACTTACTCACATAGATACACTCTATATGGGGCAATTTTGAGAATTCAATTGACTTGATCCATGTTTTTGAACTGTGGGAGGAAACCGGAGAACCAGGAGGAAACCCATGCAGACACGGGGAGAACATGGAAACTCCACCCAGATGGGGATTTGAACTGGGAATCCATACGTGCTAACCAACGTGCTAACCACTAAGCCACCTTGCCGCCTTCTTCTTCTTATTATTATTATTATTATTATAAAATGATTGCAGTCGGCATAGTGGCTTAGTGGTTAGCACGTTCGCCTCTCAGCACTAGGGATTTTCGGCTCGAATCCCAATCTGGGTGGAGTTTTCATGTTCTCTCTGTGTCCGCGTGGGGTTCTCGGGTCCGGGTTTTCAGGTTTCCTCCCACAGTCCAAAAATATAGAACAAGGCCAATTGAATTCTCCAAATTACCCCATATAGAGTGTGTTTCTGTGTGTTTCTGTGTGAGTGAGTGTGTTCCCAGCGAAGGATTGGTGTCCTGTCCTGGGTGTATCTGCCCAGCTCCTGAAACATTCTCCCCTGGATGGGCACCTCACCGTGACCCTAATAAAGGATAAAGCAGAAGATAATAGATGGATGGATAAAATGATTGCTGCTCAATCGCAAGGAGGAATGTGAATCTGATTTAGTATAATTTTTAATTAGTTTAGTAAATCTGTCTGTTGTTTTTTTTTTTATACCCCGCTGCAAGACTGTATAGAACAATTTAAATTGGAAATTAATATTCATTCATTCATTCATTCATTCATTATCTTCCGCTTTATTTTATATTAGGGTTGCAGGGGGGTTCCCCATGCCCATCCAGGGGAGAATGTTTCAGGCACTAGGCAGATACACCCTGGACAGGGCGCCAATCTATCGCTGGGCAGGCTTTTAATACTAAATGCAAAATGATTTTTCCAACTGAGCCAATTGTAAAATCTAGGTATGGAGAAAAAAATGTTGTGATTCATCAAGGTTGGGATTCAAACCTGGATTACCAGTACTGAGAAGCAAAAA
>JAFMOD010000265.1:1031688-1064452 GCA_019802435.1 Corydoras maculifer
AAAAAAAAAAAAAAAAAAAAAGGGGGAGGGGGGGGCGTGTGCCGTGGCTGCGAATAACATTCAGGTTTGATGAATTTACAGTATAGTTGGTTTTCTTCATAGCTTCTGACTTGTGGTGTTCTCATTTGTAAGTCGCTTTGGATAAAAGCGTCTGCTAAATGACTAAATGTAAATGTAATGTAAATGTAAATTTGTCCTCAATGAAAGGAAATCCTAATTTAAATACTCCAGGTTTGTTTTGCCATTTTGCCTCCAAACTTTATTGCGACTAACTTTTTCAGAAAAGCTGATTTAATAAAGTCCTGTAAATAAAGCCTTGAGAAAACATTACCTCATTACAGAATAATCTGTGGAATCCAAATAGATCACCCAATTGCTGACGCACTTGTAAGGTGAATCCCAAGTGGTGGCTCAGAAACTGCCTGCTAGTATACTCTGTACTCTAAAAAATCATTCTGCAGTGTGTCAGCCAGCCTTTCGTCTTCAGCCACCAACTAGCTACCCATTTCCAGCAATGACTGTTGGTAAAGAAGAGCTATAGTTGATCTAGTTTTACTGGAAAATCCATCAGAACGGCAAAATGTGTCCACCACCCAACATCAAAGAGGTATTATTGGTCTCTAGAGATGTTCTGTCTCGTGTGGTTGCTGTGGTTGATGCAAATCGAAATAATGACAACCTGATAAGACAGGGGAAGGAGGAGAGTTTACACAAAAGAATGAGAATGAAAACAAGTGATGGAACACAGGTGCATGGAATAGACAATGACTAATGAACCAATACAAGTAAAACTATAACACAGGACCATGGATGAATGAACCAACAGCCAATTAAGGAGCGCAGAATGCACTTTTGACAAAATCTGTACTATACATGTTTTTTTTTTTTATTAATTATCATAGTTTTTTATATGCCACTTAGCCTAGCTTTGCCCTGCTTGGGATGATATGTTCTGAAAATGATGTAAACATTAATGTACACTTAATTGTGCACCAGGGTTTTAAAGGAAATAGTAAGTGAAAAGGCTGATTGGTTTATTGCATGTGACTCCCAAAGCACACCCATGAATAACATTGTCACGATAACAATGGTACACTGACAAGCCTTAAAGAACGCTAAATTTAAGTGGCCCCTTGTGACACTTTTTTGTGATTGTAAAGAGTATATACAACTCTGCAGGGTATCGAAGAGAAAGTATTTCAAATTTCGTGGTAATCAAAGCAACTGTGTGGATTTGTATAGGTAACACGCACACACACACACACACACACACACACACACACACACACACACACACACAGAGCCATACAATCAGACTATATATTTAAATTAACTCAAATATATTAGCATGATAATTAGGTATAGAGGTTTGCTTCGTAGGCTTTGTTTACACTGTTCTTAAAATGAATTCACCATCTAAAGAATTTTTTTTTACCTAATTCTTAATGCTGCCTGTTACTAAATAACAAAATTATTTGTGATAAATAATAGTTTATAATTGTTGTAAAACGGTTGTAATTTGAATTTGTTAACTATTTTAATCCTGTTTTACATAATAGTAGATTAGCAATGAGCCATATTGCTAACTATATAACTTACATGACTATAACATATTTAAAAATTGTGCAGATTTGCATTCAATTTACCAAGGTTTAAACTTTCTGAAGAAGACAGTTAATTATCTGTGTTGCAAGGGCATGATGGGCGGAGTCTGTAGATGGGAGGCAGGTTAAGAATGCAGGTCAGGTTAGCGGTTGCTAACCTGGGTTTTAGGCTGCTAATAATCGCTGACCGTGAAAAGAGACCAGAGGAAGGCTGGTGAGAAGAGTGTGTGCTACGACACATGTCAATCTCTTGAGTGGTGAGACATCATTAGCAGCCTCAACCCCCGGCAGGTGCAACTGCTTACCCGACTTGCGTCCTAAGTCTGCCACCGGTCTACAGACTCCGCCCAATGCGCTCTCGCACTACATTATCATAATACACTGATTGGACAAAAAAAAAGGTCACCTTCTATATTTACATAAGATCTCGGGTTGCTGCAGTTGGTCAGGTCTAGGTTCTAGCAATGTTATGTACCCAAAAAATGAGTTAAAGACCTGAATATACCGAACGACCAGGTTATTTCTATAAATGGATTTTATTTCCCGATGACAAAGGCATATTCCAAGATGATAATGCCAGGATTCATGAGGTTCAAATTGTGAAAGAGTGGTTCAGGAAGCATGAGACTTAATTCATAAACATAAATTGCCCACCACCTGATCTCCATTGAGAATCTTTGTAATGTGCCGAAGAAGTCAGAATCTCTCAACATCAACACTTTTGAACTCAAAATTAATGCAACTTTGGCCAAAAATAAATGTTTTACACTGCAGAAGCTTGTGGAAATAATGCCACAGTGAATGCATTCCAAGATCAAATCTAAAGGCGGTCCAACCAAATATTATAGTGTGTGACAATTATGTTAGCAAGGCAGTGTATAATGTCAACATAAATAAAACATCTTATATATTGGTCAGAAACGTCTTCACGTCAGTAACCACACATATACACATATGCACACACAGGTGTACACGTACATGCACATATGCACACTCACCCCCCCCCCACACACACACAATGTACACTTGAAAACAATATACTCACATGAACACATTTACACACACACACACACACACACACAGGGGTTTGCTGTGTAGTCAACAATGCTTCAGTGCTGAAACAGCACTTTATATTGTCATGATAAGATCCAGATGTGCTCCATAAAACAAACACATACCCAAACACACACAAACACACACAATCTAGAGAGTAACAAACTACAAGGTGCTACACAATAAAGTAAACATAACGTAGACTTAATTTTGGCACATGGTGTTAATACAAACTCAAAAATCTTATATTAACAGCCTTTAATATTTGAACTGTAATTTAAAAAAATATCTTAACTTTACCACCCCACATGAGTTAAACCTGCTAATGCTGTTTTTATGTATGCAACAGTTAAAATAATATTAAAACAGCATCAGAACATAAACCCTTTATTGAACAGTAAATAGAGTAAATGTTTTCTATATTTTTATATGCAAAGCTCTGAAGTAGCTCTGTATACAGACAAGCCCCAATTAGGCTTAAAACAAAAACTTGGTACAATGACAAATGTATGCTTTAATACAAACTACTAGGACCTTATTGAAAAAAATTAATAGTATTAAAAATATAACAGTATATTAATAAACATGCATTTTTGCTCTTTTTAATGGCTTAATATTGATTAAACTGGGAAAATTTTTAGTAATTTATAATTTATATATATATAATTTATATATATATAATTTATAAAAAAGTAATTTATTATTACCAAATCTAGGAATGCTACTGATTCAGAATTAAATATTCCCTCACAATTCCATCCATCCATCCATCCATTATCTTCCGCTTTATACTCTACTAGGGTTCCCTATGTCCATCCAGGGGAGAACGTTTCGGGGGTTTGGCAGATACACCCAGGACAGGGCGCCAATCTATCACTGGGCACAAACTCACTCACTCATTTTTCCCAGCTGAGGGTCAAACGTGTTAACCACTAAGCCACTGTGTCGACCAAGTGCTAAACAACAAAAACTAAAAGGCTTTGAACCGAATTGTTCCAGCTCACCAGCAAAAAAACATTAAGCAGTTGAAAATTAAGCAGTGTCTTTATTAACACCCAACAAAGGAGAGCTAGAAGCAGGTCCTATTTAAGCATACACACACTGAGCTGCTGAGTGAAACACGAAGACACACACAGAGAGGGAGAGGTAAAAAGGGGGCCACAAGACACTTACTCACTAAAGGACTAAAGCCGCACGAAGTAAACACACGAAGTTTAGAACACCAGAAAAGGCAGAAGAAAATTGTACCAGAGGAACAAACTCTCAATAATAAAAATTATTAGCACCGCCTGAGAGGTACCACAGACTTTCCACAAAAACCCTATCTACCAAGCTCTCCCTTACAAAGATTTTAGGTTTCATAGAATGTAGTGTAGACACTGTAATGAATTTCCAAGTGCAGGTTTAAATAAGGACTGTAGCAGCTGAAATTAATCAGATGTGATTGGGCGGGGCGCCTACTGGAAACTGTAGTTCTATGCCACCCTATACTACCACACCAATACTACCATATTGATTTATTGTGGACTTGAATGCAATTTAAACTGCAATTTATATTTTTCACAATATGATCATTCAGAATATTTTAGACATTTAGAACCATTAACACAAACAAACTGGACCTAAAGCAGCAAAGGGGAAAATTTCAACCATGTACTCCAATCTTGTGCAATAAAATGACATGTTTACAATGCTGAAGGCTTTACTGAGGACCAACAAAACAAAAACAGAACACAGTTATTGTCTGACGATGTTAATAATTATCAATGCTTCCACCCTGTGACATTGGAGCCAGTACATACTAGGAAACACGTTCCAGATCAACAAATCAAATAAAAAACAAAATGAAAATATATTGCTTTATTTCTCTTACTGAACTGTACTTATAAAATTACTTCACTAAAACTAATCAAATGGATCACACACCGAAAGGTCAGGTGATATTAGAGTATAAACAAGAAATCAGGCAATCAGACTGAATGTTTGTACGCCACACAAAAAGAGTAAAAAGAACATTTACAATAAATTTTAAATTCACAAGATAATGACAGATAGCATGGTGGTTTAATGGTAAGCATGTTCGCCTCTCAGCACTGGAGATTCAAATCCCGGGTTCAAATCCCAATCTGGGTGGAGGTTTCATGTTCTCCCAGGGTTTGCGTGGGTTTCCTCCAGGTTCTCAGGTTTCCATCCACAGTCCTGGTTTCAAGGGAAATTGAATGCTCTAAATGACCCGTATAGTGTGTGTTTGTGTGCATGTCTGTGTAAGTGAATATGCCCAGTGATAGATTCGCACCCTGTCCTGGGTGCATCTGCCCAGCGTCCGAAACGTTCTCCCCTGGATGGGCAAGTGAAAGTTAATGAATAAATGAATAAATTAAAAAACTTTGACCTTTTTTGTAATCTTGTAATAAAATTAATTTTGCTTGTGTGAAGAATAGGAACAACTGTGTTTTCTTTGGGCAGTTGTTGGCTTGAGGTTAAGGAACCGGCCTGTTTAAGAGTGAGTGAGTGTCTCCTCAATGATAGATCGGCGCCCTGTCTTGGGTATATCTGCCTAGTGCCCAAAATGTTCTCACCTGGTTTATAATTGGGGACCCTAGTAGAGGATTAAGTAGAAGATAATGAATGAATGAATGAATAAATGAATATGAGAGTTATAATAATAAAAAATGGAATTGCAATATACAGCCAGACTAATTTATTTAGTATTTATATCAGCTTACTAAACATCTTTGTTTTAAATTCTACACATTAATATGGGTTTTGTGTCACATCACACATTTTCAGCTTTTATCTTTCATGGAAACCTAGACAGACTTTTAAAAGTCTGTTCAATTACAGGTGATACTTTAATGTGTTGGATGAGAATTTCACTAGCTAGCTCATTAAATGACATTAAACCTTGCTGAATAAGTAAAAGGTTTTAAATTAGGTTTTCACATACTTTTTGCTATAAAGAGTACTGTATAACCAATGTCAAAGTTATCAGTTTATAACTGTGTATGTGTGTGTGTTTGTAACATTAGCTCAGCAATTATTTTACTTCTGAACCATCTGTGTCTTCATTCACTCCATCTGTCTTCTAGTTTGCTCACTCGTCTTTCTAAGTTATAAAAAACTCAGACATTCCTTAAACTTTCTACACACAGCTCATCTTACATGCTTGTGCTCAGCACATTTAGAAATTGTTGACAAAGTAGAAAATATTGGCATCTGTGTTGCTCAGTTCTCATTCTCAGTTACTGGATTGCAATCGGAAGGCAGTTGCCTCCCAGCTTTCAAAGGATGACCCAGATTTTAACAAACATTAGGCTAAATAGATTATTCCTCTGCGTATGCGTCCTTAACTTTACCATGGATTTGCTCTCACATCCAGGACTGGATGAACTTTACACAGAGTTCACATAATTTAAACCTCAAAACACATTCAGAGGCTAGCATGTTGGTGTCATGCCCTTGCTTATTAAATTAACTTGTAATGCAGTTATGTGGCATTGCATTAGGCTTGAAATTCAGTCTTTTAAATAAATATTTTTATTCTGTTATTGGCTCTTACACATATAAAGCATACAGTATGTTATGGTTTTATAAAAAAATGAAATACTGATGTTACTTAAGTAACAAATATATAAAAAAAAAAAAAAAAAATAAGTACATCAATCTTACTTTGAAAGTAAGATCATTATTTCCAGCATATGAAAAATACCCATATAAACATTGCTTAAGTACATTAAGTTAATTAAAAAGTAGAAAGCCTTCATTAAAAAAACATCAAAAATGACTAACAGCAAACATTAAATTTCCACAGTCAATTTGTACACAGGTTCAGAGTTTATTACACGCCAGATCATTTTGCTTCAGTCATGAGCTATGAATTCCCTCAAGGAAGATGGCAGTCACACATAAACACTCAAGCAGGTCTACTTCTATCAGGTCCAAAATTATGAATACCCCTTATTACAATTCAAACACTATTATTTTTATTTAGAAAAAATCAGATATGGAACCAAAAATAAATCCAGTGTTACCTGTTTGAGAGAGAACTTCATTGATTAAACTGGGCCTATGTTACATACATCAAAATATAACTAAATTCAAGAGATCTAATGTAAATAGAAATTCCTGTCCCGGAATGGCTTATCAATCATATATGTCGCTCTGCCCTAGATGAATGCCACTAAGCAACCAACTAAGCAATAGTTTCTTATATAGGCATTGCCACTATACACTGCTACTGTAAATAGCTTCTGTACATCTAACCAATACACTGTGGTGGAATTTTTTTTTAATAATACATGCTTATTTAATTGGAAATATGTGTTATAACTGGTGTTGGATGAGAAAACCAGAGTTCCAATATTCCAGTCAATCTTAGTCATTCAATATAATTTGAGAGTTTGTGCAGAAACCACGGTTGTTCTTTTACATAACACTACAATCTAACCAAGAACTGATGTTTGAATAGTTAAGAAGAAGTTATATTAAATGTTGTATATAGCTTTTGTTGAGTTTTAGGTTGAGCAAATTAACTAATTGTGAAATAACAATGAGGGAGGGTTCTAGCATTGTCTGCTATTTTCAATATAATTTACTGGCAAATTGGATTTATTATTATTTTTTTTTTAAAAAAAGGAACTTTCATTATACCTAGTAAGCATGTAAAATCTAACATTATGCCTGCCAAGTGCGAAGGCCAACTGTGGAAACAATTATGTCACTTCTGTTAAGGAATATCTAAGGGATTTTGTTGAAAGACAGAATAGGGATTTTTTGTTTGAAAGACAGAATATTTACTTTTTTTCTGACCTGTCAAGTTTTTTTTTAAATATTTCAGAGTGAGCATAATGCAAAACTTTGACCTTTAAATTTTATTTGAATGTGTCAAACACTGTTTTTTCACATCATCTCTTATATCTGCATATAAGGGAACAAAATAAATTGTGTCAGTTTCTGCAAACATTTCTCAGCTGTGCAAGCCAATGTTTGGACCCTTCTTGATGCTTACAATTGGAATAAGTGCAAACGGGGTCTTGATTGAGTTCAGATGGCCATGCTTGTTAAACAGCCACATCCTCCTTCTGGCTCTTGCTGCATGGAAGAATTTGAGGTGCATGGGTCATCAAGGACGCCTTAAAGATTTTATAGACGTCTATGGGATCCGTGAAGGAAAATTAATTCTTACAGTAGGGTCCAAAAGTCTGAGTCAATGCCTAGCCTATGGCTTCAATAAGATTTTTATTTAACATCTGCAAAAATAATTGGTAACAAAAAAACAGGAGAAAAAATTAAATAATTGTTTCATCCAATCTGCACCTTGTAACTTTTAATTGATGTTTTGGTGTTACTATAGGTAGTGTTTAAAAGGTGATTTACCTTCTATCCAATGTGATTAGCCATTCACAAAAGTACAAGTAATCTAACCTAAAGACAAAATTCATTCTAAAACATTAAGCATCAGTAAAAAACTGAAATGAAATCTGTTTTTTACAGACATTTTGGACCCAGTTGTGTATAGGAAATCGCTCTGAAGAACAACATATATTTATTTTTACTTAGCGAGACAAAATCAGAAATGGGTCACAGGTGTATCGCTCTGCCTTACTGCATTTAAGCTCGTCTTGTTACAAATACCAAAACAATAGCAAATATAAGAATGGAAGCTTTTATTATTGCTATTCAATAGCTCTCTCAGGTGGTTTTAATCCATCTAGTCGTGATTGGTCCAAAATAAGAGAACATTTTATACATATTGCTCTGTCTCTCCCTCAGCAATGATAGTAACTGAACCATCACCACTGTTCATTTCAAGATCGGTAGCAGCATTTGAATTTTCTGGAAGCATTGCTAAGTCTTTAAAAACATCTACATAATGACTAAATCCTGGTCCCCAGTTAAGTAGACTGTCCCAGTTAAAGTTCCCCGAACCTTGACTTAGTTTGTGGGGTAAAGTGTGATGCTGTTGCTCTTTAAAAGAAGTATGGCCTCCTGTGGCCCCACCTTCAGCCCTACGGCTTGAGTATCTCCTTTGCCTGATTCTTCCTCCTCCATAATCTTCATCATCATCTGCATCAGACTCATTAACTTGTGAAAGTTTTGGAACTCGTGACCCATAATTGGCAGGTTTTTCCCTGTCATATTCCATTTCAGAGCAAGTAAATGAATCATGCGAATCACTCTCAGAGGATGAATCAGGTGCAGGAATTCCATCCGCTGGATTTCGAATTCGAGACAACGGATGGCGGGCATCGTCCTCGGATGATGATCGCCCGTGATCGGCACTGCAGATGCTAGGATTCCTTGGGCGTGGCGTATTTAAACGTTCCACCTCCTCTATAGATAATCCTATGGGAGGCCCGGTTTCTAATGGAATTTGCTCAATTGGTTGTTTCAGGCGGCTTGCAGGTCTTGACCCATGACCAGCCATTGTTTGGGGACTTTTGCTGCGACGTCCGAGTCGTGATGCTGTATAATTAAAAATGGCAGACTGGCAGGCATCTGCATGAATATCCAGTGGGCTTCCATCTCTTCGTCCTAAGTTAAGATTCATCTCCCGAGTTGGTGTGCTGCGATAAAATGGTGCGGGTTTAGTGAAATGAGCAGGACTATGTCGAGAAAGAGCGGTAGGGGTTGGGCAAGGGGCATGGGTAAGAGAAGTTTGGCGCAGTGCTTGAGTGTAGGAAGGTTGATAAACATAACTTGTAGCACCCAGTGTAATCGGTGACTGGCGAGCATAACCCAGAGGACTGTGGCGTTGGATCTGGATGCTGAATTTCGGTGTGTGGCTTCTGAATTGTTTGTAGTGCTGGACAATGTCTGCATCGGAGGGAGCAATGCTGCTGGCATTGTCAATGTCATAGTGCTCAATTTCTGCAATTTCTGGTGCACTAGGTACTGTGTCCCCACTATCGGGGACATCTGTCTCATCATAGATCAGATAAGGATTCTCACGCTCAATAATATCTGGCTTGGGATTGCCTTCTGGCTGCTTTCGTACTGCCATGTCTACATCTCCAATGTTATCTGGATCATCAAATGCAACATTCTCACTTCCCTTCTTCTTCTTTTTCTTTTTTGGTTTGTTTTCATATTTTGGTCCTGCCGCTGTCCTGTTGCCCTTGCAGTGGTTGTGTAAAATGAGTCCAAGCACCAGCAAAGCCAGGATTGTTGCACAGCCTCCCACAATTGCCGGGACTGCCCAAATTGGCAACACAAATTCTCCACCACTGGTGGGAGAACTGCAACTAAATCCATCAGCATTACTCACTTTACACACCGTCCCAGCTGGACACGTCACATCCAAACATGCCACCAAATTTTCACATACTCTTCCTGTGTACAGCTCATTGCACATACAGCTGAAGCCACCACGGTTACCTGGAACACAGCTGCCACCATTTTGGCAGGGACTGGATGTGCATTCTCCCGGGGGGACACATTGGTAACTAAACCACTGGTTAACGCACATCATGCCATCCCAACACGGAGCACTAGCACACATGTTTGGTCCACGGCAGCCAATTTTTACAGATTCATCTCCACCAGATATGGAGATAGACACAGTCCGATGATCGCCAGAAAATGGAAGGAGTTCGCCGTTGTACTTTATATAAGCATAGCATCCATCAAAACCTGCCAAAAATGTAGGTAAATGTATTAGTATTACAATTAGCAATAGCTCATTTGCAATTACAAGCGATATTACTAAGATAAAATCTACATATTATTCATTCATTCATTATCTCCCGCTTTATCCTCTATTAGCGTCGTGGTGGGTTTCCCCATGCCCATCCAGGGGAGAACGTCTCAGGTGCTGGGCAGATACACCCAGGACAGGGCGCCAATCCATCGCTGGGCACACACTCACTCACACAGACACACTCTATATGGGGCAATTTGGAGAGTTCAGTTTCAGATCCATGTTTTTGGACTGTGGGAGGAAACCGGAAAACCCGAAGGAAACCTACGCAGACACGGGGAGAACATGGAAACTCCACCCAGATGGGGATTCGAACCGGGAATCCCTAGCGCTGAGAGGCGAACGTGCTAAGCCACCACTAAGCCACCGTGCCGCCCTACATATTATTATAAATTAATAATATCACTTCATGAAGGGTGATGGTATTTTTTATATTAGAAATACTAGAATTCAGTTGTAGGCACATAACTGAATATGAGCTAAAATACAGTATAACAGCACATTTAACATCCTTTTAATTTACTGTAATAATCCACAACAGATTACGTGATTGTTTATTAAATGATACACACAACAAGCATAGCACTATATAAAAAAAAAACTTAAACTTAAAAATAGTAGCTCTTAGTCTTAGCATTGGCAGTAAATATTCATCAATTATCTTCCCCTTTATCCTCTATTAGGGTCATAGGGGGGCGTTCCTCATGCCCATCCAGGGGAGAACGTCTCGGGTGCTGGGCAGATACATCCAGGACAGGGCGCCAATCTATTGCTGGGCATACACTCACACAAACACACTCTACATGGGGCAATTTGGCTAATTTAATTGACTTGATCCATGTTTTTGGACTGTGGGAGGAAACCGGAGAACCCGGAGGAAAACCACGCGGACACCGGGAGAACATGGAACCTCCACCCAGATGGGGATTCGAACCGGAAATCCCTAGCACTGAGAGGTGAAAGTGCTAACCACTAAGCCACTGTGCCTGGCAGTAAATAAGTAATGTTAAAAAAAATAAATAGCTGGAGGCAGAGGGGATGAAAAATTTGCCGGACCCTTTCAAATCAAATAACAATTAAAATGTGTGTATTATGTATTAAAATGTGTGTTATTTACAAAGCTCATCCATTCTAGATTGTTATAGGAATTTTGTTATATGTAAACAGGACTATTAGATATGGGAAAATGTCTTGCTTGTCTGTGTGTAAGATTCAAAAACTGAATCAAGCTCAGGTTTTTCTTTTTAATGCGTAAACCACATTTGTTTATACTGGTGCAGGGAAACTTGATCACTCACCATCTGATTAACTACATCAGGATTTTACATACATGGGTCCTTCAGAGGGCAGGGCCAAAGATTTTATCTGATGTTTTTGAAAATGCTGTCCTTTAAAAGAAGGTTCAGTACAGACTACAGTACATGGTTTTCCAAAAGCAAATATTAACAGACGGTTTTTAATGTTAATTCAGTTTATTAAAAATGTTTCACAATTTTTTTAAATTACAGTTATTTTATGTGCTTTTACTGTTGACTAAAAATTATTTGTAACATTTTTTTTTACATATGCATAAAAATATATAAAATATGAAATAAATTAACAACTGGAGCAAAATGTGTAGAATTATGATTTTGTATTGTATTTACTTAAAACTAAAATTAATTTACTTAAAAAATTCTAATAATAAACATCTACAATTTTATTAAAACTTTTTTTTTTTTTATAAAAGTTAATTACATTGTTTGTTAACACATGAACATTTAACCTTAAGTAAATTTAACAATGATAAAAATTCCAAGAAGAATTTTTTTTTCTCATTTTTATTTGTAATAAACAATTTATTGCGTTAAAACTATCTCAATCTATGTAGAGTTTCCATGTTCTCTCTGTGTCCGTGTGGGTTTTTCCTCCCACAGTCCAAACAAAAACATAGATTCAAGGTTAATTGGCTGCTATAAATTACTTCTTCAGCGATAGATTGGCGCCCTGTCCTGGGTGTATCTGCCCAGCGCCCGAAACGTTCTCCCCTGGATGGGCATGGGGAACCCCACCGCGACCCTAATATAGGATAAAGCGGAAGATAATGAATGAATGAATGAATGAAATTACTCCTTATGGTTGTGTGTGTGTGTGTGTGTGTGTGTGTGAGAGAGAAAGAGAGAGAGAGAGAGAGAGAGCATGTGCCCAGCTATAAATTGGCACCTTTTCCTTGGTGTATCTGCCCAGTGCCCAAAACGTTCTCCCCTGGATGGGCATTGGGAAACCCCCCGCAACCCTAGTAGCGGATTACGTGGAAGATAATGAATGAAATGACTATAAACTCAGGTAATTAATTGAAGTGTTCATTACTTGACACAAATCCTCTGGAATTTCTTGCCAAAAAATCTGCTACGTCAATTGCAGTAGACATTGTGAATGATGTAAAAATACTTGAATCAAGTACTTAAAGTTTTGGATGATTTTACCTGGTATGGTCTTTTGCTGATTGTTTCGAGATGGTTCACCTCCAAGTGACAATGTGACAACATTCAGTCCTCCAAAGTCCTGGGTGGCAACAGTGATGAGGCGCAGGATGGACTGATCAATTAGAATGGTGGTTGATGTGGCATTCCTTTGCATCAATAGTGTGTGCCACTGACCATCTGAGAAAACTACATCCGCCACAATTCTTTCAACCTTCCCTGCCACACCTGCATCAGACACGTACTGCAGATTTCCATTTTTTAGCTAAAAAAAATGTTTAAATTAGTTTAGATGCATAAATGAATTCAAATGTATTAAAATGAATAAGTGTTTTAAAATTTTAAAAGATTCTTTTTTTCATGCAAAATCTAAGTCAGCAAAATAGTTTTAAGATGCTTTAGGAGGGTTAAATATTGCTGATAGCAAATGTACACGAGGTGACATAGACATTTAATTAGCTTTCCTCCTTTTACATTGGTAAAAAAAAGTAAACACACAATTCAAAACAAAAACCGTAACACATTTTCTTTCTACAAATCCCCAAATTTTTGTGCAAAGCTAGTTACTGTCAGGTACAGCAAATATGATTTGAAGCTGTTTTATCATGGAACTTTTTGAGGTACATTGTACCATGAACCTATATGTCAAACAAAAATATTTGATAAAATTAATTTTAAGGCCTATACTATAAAGTTATTTAAACTATTCATTTTCAAACTTGGGTTAGGAAGAACATTCAGGGATGCCTTATTGATTGGTGGGTTGTACTTGTACGTGTTTTACCATAGAAGTAAAGACCAAAATCAATCTACTTGCATGTTTACACATGCACATACATTGTTCTATCTTTATTTTCTTTATGAACCTTATGTTCATATCTTTAACAGAACAGCAGTGTTATTAGAAATAAGAGGAAAGCACTCACTCTGACAGTAGTGAAGTTGGACAGCTCCTGTATGTGTAGTACCGTCCCGGTATTGCTGCGAGTGCGGAACTTCACCTCCAGACTACTAGCCTCTGAAGGACTGTGAGTGTGTGTCTTGGTGTGTAAGGGTTTGTGTGTGTGCATGTTGGTGTGTGTATGGGGTAGATATCGCTGAAATACCATGTCTCTTTTCCAACTTTGACGTAACGAGTAATCCAATCTGCCACTCCCATCAAGAGAGAGTGCTGAATCTGCAGAAATGACTGAGAGAGAAAAATGTAGCTGTAAAACTGTAAATTTGTCTCTTTACCCCACAAAACCACATGTAACACCTACCAATTCTTTTCTACCTGACAATATAAAACTTCATTGTCTACTTTCTCTTGACTTGTCTACTTATCCTTAAAAATCATATTACCCCAACATTCTACAATACATTTTCTTTATGACCCCATCATTCTATATCAGTCTGTCCCATTGAATTCATTTCCCCATTGGTCTACTGTGGGGACGTTGTTGTGCTGGGGATGGTGGTGGCACTTATAAGTGGGCATGGCACATGCCGCAGGGAAAGATATTCTATCTAGATGTGACAGAGCTGGTGAGATGGTGGTTATGGCATGTCTACATGCGGGTTGACTTGTAAAGCCAGGTATGTTTGTGTGCAGGTGTCAGCCAATAAAGTCAGTTCCTGTTGTGGTGCAATCCTGTTTCTCGTTACATTTGGTGCCGAAACCCAGGCGTGGATGAGGACGCATGCGGTCCAAGAATTTCACCTGCGAGCTGCGCGGGCATATTCTCCAGCTAGGGTGTATGCCCCGACCCAGGCTTTTATCGTATTGCATCTGACACGGCTCCATCTGATGACCGTGTGCATAAAATCAATTTGTGTTATGGTGCAATCCTGTCTACGGTCCTCATTCTTTTCACCCCCCACCCCCACATCCACATTAAACACTAAACATTCTTCAGTATCTGTAAACCTTTTCTGTGATGCTAAACTTTTCTGCTTTAATTACACACACCAGACATATAACCCCCTTACATTTCTCGCAGAATTTGCCTGTGAGTCCTTCGGTACATTGGCACTGATGCCATGACCACATATCAAAACATGTTCCACCGTGTCTGCAGGGGTTAACAACACATGCTCCTTCCATCCTTGGACATCTGCAACACACACACACACACACACACACACACACACACAAAGACACAAAACACAAAAAATTTAACAGACTGACACTCATTTTAAGAATGCGACACAACTCACGATCTAAATGTGCTTTTGGACTTTAATAAAAGTATATGTTGTCAAAATTCAAAGTGTGTGTGTGTGTGTGTGTGTGTGTGCATGAATAAGATTATCAGTATATAGAAAATATCTACAGTTATTTTTACTAGTTATGTAGGTGTTGCCACACTTGGCACCAATTATGTTCCCATTGTCATTTCTCAATATTATGGAGGGGGAGGGGTTTGCACAGTGGCTTAGTGGTTAGCACGTTCACCTCTCAGCGCTAGGGATTCCAGGTTCGAGTCCAAAGCTAAATAGAGATTCCATATTCTGCCCCTGTCCGCGTGGGTTTCTTTCGGGTTCTCCAGTTTTCTTCCACAGTCCAAAAACATGGATCACGGTAAATAGAATGCTCCAAACTGCCCCATATAGAATGTGTGTGTGTCTGTGTGTGTGAATGTGCCCATAAATAGATTGGCACCCTGTATCTGCCCAGCGCCCAAAACGTTCTCCTCTAGATGGACATGGAAAGCCCCCACGGACCTAGTAGAGGATTAAGCAAAAGACAATGAATGAATGAATGAATGAATGAATGAATATTATTATGAATTATGAATATTATACAACTTCACTCTCATCACCCCACTATTGTGTTTGTAGCGCATGGCCCTGATTTGGATTTGTAAGCTAGCTGTTATATATATATATATATATATATATATATATATATATATATATATATATATATATATATTCATTTATTCATTCATTATCTCCCGCTTATCCTCTATTAGGGTCGCGGTGGGGTTCCCCATGCCCATCCAGGGGAGAACGTCTCGGGCGCTGGGCAGATAGACCCAGGACAGGGCGCCAATCCATCGCTGGGCACACACTCACTCACACAGACACACTCTATATTTTGAGAATTCAATTGACTTGATCCATGTTTTTGGACTGTGGGAGGAAACCGGAGAACCCGGAGGAAATCCACGCGGACACGGGGAGAACCTGGAAACTCCACCCAGATGGGGATTCGAACGGGGAATCCCTAGCGCTGAGAGGCGAATGTGCTAACCACTAAGCCACCGTGCCGCCTATCAAAAAATCAATAATATCAAATTTTTTGGAATTTTTTTGCTTTTAACTGTGGTTACCATTCTGAGATGGCTTTTTTCTTTTTTGTCTCAGCAAAAATACACCCTAATGCACATAGCAAAAACAATAAATGGATGATTGAATGAGTTTGATGAGAAAAAACTTGACTGGCCCTTACAGACTCTAAACCTAACTCCAACAAACACCTTAGGAATAAATTATTATCTAAATTATGCAATGGGCCCTCTTTTCCAACAACAGTATCTGACTTCACAAATGATTATCTAACACAATAAAATTCTTACAGAAAGTTTTCCAAGAATAATTTAAGCCATCACTGCAAAAGGGAAACCAATTTACAATTGGCTTCTCACGATATAATTTACAGGTGTCCCATTCCTTGTATCAATATAGAATTTAATTTAAAGACTTATTTTTGCTAAAGGTTTCAGTCTTGACATGCAATAACATACCTGTCAAGGATCCCTTGTGATGAAAGTGCCTGCGATGGCTCCAAAGGACGTCCGTTAATGGCAAACTCCATAATGCATCCAATAAAGTCATGTGAGTTCACCTGATTTTTCCTATAGAGGAGTGGTTCGATGGAACGAACTCCACCTACTGATAAAAGATTTGGCTGCACGTCCAAAGTCCTGAGAGAAAAAAAAAACAACATTATATAGTTAATTGTCAGCAACCGTCCTCTGGGTCACTACGGAGCAAATAATATTTTGGTGGTGGATTATTCTCAGCAATGCTGGCTCTGACACAGTATTGCTGCTATACTCTATACTATGACATTATCACATGCACACATGTGGGGACCTTGTGTAATTGTAAGAACTGCAAGCTGTTCCTCACAATATAAATCAATCAGTTTTAAAATCATTTTGTGCAGTTATGGTTAAGTTATGGTTACTGTTGGGGTAGTATTAATTATAGTTAAAGTTTGGGTAGAGGCTACGAAATACATAAATGATCATGTAAGCAACGCATAAAAACAAATTGTATATGTGTGTGTGTGTGTATGTGTGTGTTTGTGTGTGTGTGTGTGTGTGTGTGTGTGTGTGTGTGTGTGTGTGTGTATTTACCAATCATTATTAACAGCTACTTTGCTGACTGTGCAATAACCAGGGTCTTGATCTTCTCCACATAAATCAACTGTCAGTGATGCCGCCTTAACAAATAAACAGAATTCAGATTAAATGTGTAAACTTGTGATTTTCAAATGCATGCCATAATCTGACATATTTTATCCATTTAAAAGCATTTCTAACCTGTTAACTCGATTTTGAAATATTAAGAATGAAACTATAATCAGATTGTAGGTTTTATAACTAAGCCCTATTGGTAAGAATATACATTTGAAGTTTTCAAAATACACCCACACACATACACAAACACACACACACACACACACACACACACACACACACACACACACACACACACACACACACACATACTCATTCTTGGTAAGGGTTTAAACTCCTTCGTTAATTTAGCATTACAAGTTGTGTAAATAGAATTTGTATAACTGCAGTGATGCTACTGACTGTGTAGATTTGGCTTATTAAATAATTTTCATTTAAGGGACATTATAAAAATGCTAATGCTAATATGCTAATTAAAAGTGCAACGAAAACATAACAACATAACAGGAAGTTTTTTCTTGCCACTGTCACCTCGGCCTGATCTTTGGGGGTTTCAGGCTTTTAACACTGTAAAGCTGTACTGTACTACTGTACTAGGTGCTATATAAATAAATAATTTTAACTTGAACTTAAATGCAAATTAACAAATAAATAGTTTTTGGGTTCTATTTACTGCATTGTACTGTATGTATTGGAGTAAATGTTTTCACATTAAATTGGTGGAAATACATTCAGAACCAAGTGACTGAAACATTAAATGCAATTCATTAAAACTAGACACTTACAACTGTTTTCAGAAGCTGTATGAACATGGTCAAAACTGTGTTGTGTATATACATTAATTTGAAGGTCAAAAAATGTATTTGCTGTGTATGTTTAACCTCTTTTTAAAATTTTTTAACATTTTTTACTAGTCCCCTTTCCTCTGTTCTATAATGGTCAGGACCCCAATAGTAGCACCACAGAGCAGGTATTATTTGGCAGGTGCATTTTTCCTATCAGGGGCAGCACAGTGGCTTAGTGGTTAGCACATTTGCCTCTCAGCGAGTTTCTGTGTCCATGTGGGTTTCCTCCGGGTTCTCCGGTTTCCACCCACAGTCCAAAAACATGGCTCAAGGTCAAATGAATTCTCCAAATTACCCCATATAGAGTGATTTTTTGTGTGTGTGCCTGTGTGAGTGAGCGTGTGGCCAGCGATAGATTGGTGCCCTGTCCTGGGTGTATCTGCCCAGCGTCCGAAATGGGCATGCCCCCCCACCCCCGCGCGACCCTAGTATAGGATGATAATAGATGGATGGATGGATTATTCCTATCCCAGAGGTGTCACTAAGGTCTTTAAATTTAAATTCAACAGCACTGCTGGACTAAAACCCCACATCAGTGTCACTGCAGAACTGACACTAAACTGTTCTGTGATAGTCCTGACCAATAGAAAACAGAGAACCAACAGGGGACCAACAAAAAAGAATACAGATGCACTACAGTCTGTAAATATAATACCACAAAAGCTTTCTATATGGAGAGTGGAGAAAATAGATTTATTAATAAGTTAATTAATAAAATTAACAATTTATTAATAAGTCTGTGCATCCAAACTTTTGACTGGTACTGTATATTCTTATGTCTGTACATAAAAGCACACAAAATGTAGTTTCTTTGACAAAATGTCAAGCATTCTAGTTATAGGTTCTAAT
Organism: Corydoras maculifer; assembly: GCA_019802435.1. Classification (NCBI taxonomy): domain Eukaryota; kingdom Metazoa; phylum Chordata; class Actinopteri; order Siluriformes; family Callichthyidae; genus Corydoras; species Corydoras maculifer. Next base: position 1,050,613 of record JAFMOD010000265.1, read on the forward strand.
TCTAAAAACTCTGTTAAGTTCCATTAAATCAAATATTCCAATATTACCTTCAACACTAAAAATGCTTGCTTTGACAAAATTTCAGTTCCACTAACAAAAGATCTCAGAGGATAATATATGGACTTTTATATTAAAACTTCAAGTCGTAAAAAGATTTTTCATTTCGGTATCATAGCCTCTACCACAAGATGATTCCGGTTTAAGAACCATAGTTTAGTTTAAAAAGATCTTTATGACAAAATGAACAAAAATATAAAAAATATTTAGCTTTTTACTAGCTGTTAAAAGTTAATTTTGTTAGGATTTAGTATAGATTTATACAAATGGTGCTCTTATTGTGCTGGTAATGTAACTTTGGATCATGACTTCTCTCTCCCTGTGCATGAAACCAGGGAAAATAAAGTCATAACATGGCAATAAAAAAGTCAGCAACTGCCTCTGGGCAGAAACTGGAACGTCTTAACTAAACAAATGTAGCCTTGACTCTCAGAGCTCGACCTTAAGCACATGGGGACAAGCATGTGTTGCATATGACTTTACCATCTGCTTAAAATCTATATACTTTTTCCAAACAGAAAAAAAGTCCTTTACATCCCCAAATGGATGGTTTATTCCTTTAACATGCTTTGGTCATATCATATATTATAATGACCTGACAAATTTATGTCTTTTATAAGCTTCCAATATGTACTTATTGACTTGCCAGTTTCACTTGGCTCTGATCAGGGAATTTACATGTCAAAATTAACCCCCTGGCAGTCGGAGGTGGCCACAGAGCCAGACTGACTTCTGTATAAATGGGAATTTTAACACACCAAAAACTTTACATTGGACATTGCTAGCCATCTGTTTGATTCTGGAATGCCAGCATACTGTGTAAAAACACACTCCTTGGTAAATTTATACCGTTTTTGTTTGGAAAGGAAATGGCAGCATAAAGAGGGTCTGTTATGCAAAATTATTCCATGATCTTTGATTAAACAAAGCTTGATGCTCTTCAGATGAACAAAAATATCATAAGTGTTTTGCAAGTAATCTGTACAAGAATCTTAGAAGGCTACAGGATCAAAGTAAAACATTCGCTTAAATTAATCAAAAAAATTGTTGACAACCTATTAAAAAGTAATTTTGTGATTTGCTGTTTATCTATTGTTTTGTGTTGATTTTCAGTCTCCCTTAGAATCTGATTCTAAGTTGTTATAAATAATGTACATTACAAAATCATTGTCATATTCAAATATTTACTCATATTGACTTCGATTTTTTTGCACAATTTACATTCAGTGATGCAAATGAACTGTATTTGTCTGTACAGAATGCATTTGTTTTTGGAAACAGCACACTTTGATATGTTTCAGCACAAGGCAATTGTATCATTCCAAACAAAAGATTTGTCAGATTTGACTTGGGAAAAGTAATGCACTAAAGGTTTGTGTATGCAGCACATTTTGTTCTGGAGAAGAGCAAGACAATTTGTTAGCTGGGCATGGTTTGTGGTTTGATGCTTTGAGAGGGTTCTGAGTTGTGTATGAGTATGAGCTATTGATTTTCAGATGTCAGTAAGTTACGGAGGAACAAGACGAACTGCAGTATTATCAATCACTTCTATCTGCTGATCAGATTTTAATGCCTTGATTGCACCCAGCCATCTTAAAAATTAATTAATGCATTAATTTCTTATTTGTTTATTATTCTTTCTAAAGGGGAAACATGTCTTAGTGGTAAGCATGTTCACCTCTCAGCACTCGGGATCCAGGTTTGAATTCCAATCTGAGTGGAGTTTTTATGTTCTCCCCGTGTCCATGAGGGTTTCCTGAAGGTTCTCCAGTTTTTCAGAGAACGAGATACAGCGTGACGAGATGTAGCTGCAAGAGCGACTATTTAAAACCGAGCGTGACAGCCCATCTTTTTCATGATGTTGTGCCACTAGGCATTTTGATTGGGTTATAGAATCCAATTTGTTTAAGCTAATATTTTTTATTAACTTCATTAGAAAATGATAATTTTCTTGGACTGTAATGTCAATATAGCAACTATGTGTGTATTGCAATCATCGCACAGCCTTTTACTTAACACATTACAGTACAGGTGTTTGTGAATAACCGTTGTTTGTTTGCACTATACATTGATTTTCTTACCTTATCTTTTTCATTATAATGTTGGCATTGTGAATTTTTGAATAGTGTGGTAATTATACAGAGCCTCATAATACTTTACATACTTTATTCCATATGTTTATGTTTCTAAGCAACAGACTCAGCCATCAGGAAACTATTAATGATGTCAGAACTTATTAAATGACAAACCAATAAATCTATTGTGTTTTTCCCCTGCTAAACAAATGTCTCTGGTTAGTGTTGTATAAATGGCTACAGAACAAGTAATTAACAAATTTAAGATTCCAGTTTTATTTTTTTACTGAATTGTTTATCAGACTTTTTTTTTCAAAAGTAGACTCATTGTGATGTATATTAAAAAAAATAAATAAAACGATTTGAACGCATTAAAATTACATATTTAAATACATTTTGATAAGTTTATTTATTTACATAGTCTAAACATGCAGTCATTTGGCTAGTTTTAAAATACAGCTTAAAATACTTACCATTCCAGCTCTTCTGGCTATGACTGTATGGAACTGCCCATCTGAAACTTGAACCATGGTCATGAGATTGTAGGTGCCACTACCAAGGTCAAAGGAGAATCTTATCCGACCTTCATAGATCTCCAAGGCAAGAAATTCTGCTTTATCACCAGTATGGTTGTCATGGTTGTAAATGAGTAGGGCATTATCCTTAAGTGTGGCAAATTTGATGTAAATGTAATTATTGTTGGGGTCCAAGCTGGGGAATTCCATAAAGGAGAGCTCTTCAAATCCGTAACTGTTCAGCTCACAATGTTTTCCAAACACACCTGTGTAGAAAAACATGTAGCTTACTTACAAGTCTGTACAAGGGTGAAAATAAGCTTTCCTAAATGTTTCCTTTAGAGTTTCTAAATGTACCAGAAAACAAACAACCACAGTGAGTAAAGCAAGATACAATGCTGTTATAAAATATGATGTTTTTTCAGTGTCTAAATAAAAAATGTACATAGTTGTCACAGTGTAATCTTTTTGTGTGTAAAAAAAAAAATAAATAAAACGAACAAATAAGACCTAAAAAAATCACTAATTTGGTACCTAACTTTTACCTTAAAAAGTGGCCGGACATATGGGCCTTTTTTTTGGCTTAAACAATCTTAATCACAACCTGATTTTTTTTACTCATTAAATTATGTCCACTTTCCTTAATAGGTTTTTATTTATTTATTATAAAGCAGGGGCGGCATGGTGGCTTAGTGGTTAGCACGTTCACCTCTCAGCACTAGGGATTCACCATTTCCATGTTCTCCCTGTGTCTGCGTGGGTTTCCTCTGGGTTCTCCGGTTTCCTCCCACAGTCCAAAAAACACGGATCAAATCAATTGAGTTCTCCAAATTGCCCCATATAGAATGTGTATGCGTGCGTGTCTGTGTGAGTGAGTGAGTGCCCAGCGATAGATTGGCGCTCTGTCCTGGGTTTATCTGCCCAGCGCCCGAAACATTCTCCCCTGGATGGGCATGGGGAACCCCACCGCGACCCTAATATAGGATAAAGCGGAAGATAATGAATGAATTATACAGCAGTTAACCAATCACATTTGAGCATCATTTGTTGCCAGGGTCAAAAACAAGGCCTTTACAATATGCTCTGCAGGCCCAGTAGCATTAAATAAGTGTGAATTAACCTGTTGCTTCCTTTAACCAATCAAAATTTGAGTTGACAACCGAAGGGCCTCTAGCAAGCACACATTACGTCAGCGTATTAATGTTCTTTGATTGGATTGTCAGAGAGTTTACCACATAGGTTGAAATTAAATCTAGAAATGCAACTTGACTTTCAGCATCAACTTCGATGGCAATAGAAAAGGACTTCTTAATGGAACTTATTTAACTCTTTGTGAGGAAAAAAAAGGAGGATGGATTTTGTGTCAAATAATCAGGATTTAATCAGTATTTTTCGTTGGTATTATTTTCCTAAATAATATTGCAGTTTTATAATGTTATTGTTGGTGATATTGTTGTTGGTGACTCATCCATCCGATTGTCAGAAGACACGCGATTCCTCATTACAGAGAACACATCTCCATTGCTCTAGAGTCCAGTGTCAGCATGATTTACACCACTGCATCCGATTCTTTGCATTTCACTTGGTGATGTATGGCTTTGATGCAGCTGCTTGACAATGGAAACCCATTCCATGAAGCTCTCTGTGCACTGTTCTTGAGCTAATGTGAAGGTCACATGATGTTTAGAGTTCTATAGTGATTGACTCTGCAGAAAGTTGGCGATCGTTTCACACTATGTGCTTCAGCATCCGCTGACCCCGCTCTGTCAGTTTATGTGGCCTACCACTTCGCGGCTGAGTTGCTGTCGTTTCCAAACACTTCCATTTTTTTATAATACAGCTGACAATTGACTGTTGGATATTTAGGAGCAAGAAAATTTTACGACTGGATTTATTGCACAGGTAACATCATATTACAGTTACAGCTAGAATTCACTGAGCTACTGAGAGCAATCCATTCTTTCACAAATGTTTATAAAAACAGTCTGCATGCCTAAATGCTTAAATTTATACACCTGTGGCCATGGAAGTGATTGGAACATCTAATTATATTAACTTGGATAGGGGAGCAAATACTTTTGGCAATATAATGTATATTAAATCTTGGATTTAAATCAGATAAAACTAATAAGAAAATGAAGTGAAATGTACATTTATTATTTTTGAAGAAAGTGTAATTACATTAAAAAAATGCCTTTAGCAGATGTGAGAGACCTACCGCTAGGCTTAAAGCATGGCCCTGGATTTACAACATGACTGATGACTTACCAAATGGACAATGGCAGTGATAGCCTTCCACACGACTCTGGCAGGAACCTCCATTAAAACAGGGGTTACATTCACAGTAATTGATGATGGAGTCACAGGTTTTTCCTGAGTTCATGCAACAACACAAATGAAAATGAATGAGGTGAGGTGAGGGTGACATGGTAAATGGTTGACCACTGCTCATTCAAGGGGATCCTAAAAAACACTAAATATTATTTTATGTTTCAAACTTTTTAAAATTGGGGCCCTATAATACGCACATTGGTAAAATATGTTAAAAAACAATGCAAATGTAACAGGAACAGTCACGAATACTCAAAATCTCTAGATCTCCTTGATCTCTAGTTAATATTTCTTTGCTACAATCAGGCCTGAAAAACAGGAAGTTGGGAGTTCAGCAAGAGGGCAGGCAAACTACTGTAAGTCAATAGGTATAATTCTTTAGCAGGCCTCATTAATCTTGGGCTGCAGACATAAATGCTCATGGTGATTTGTCACAGTCATATCAAAACAGGACAGTAATGGCTGAATGCTTGATAGTGCCAGACTAGACTTGCTAACCTATTTTTATTACAAATTTTTATTACTTGATATGCTTTCAGATCCTAATTAGGTTAGTTTTAATTAATCTAATTAATTTAATGAATCAGCAGTTAATATACATATAATCAAGTAAACCTATTACCAATTTTGGGTTTTATTACACACTCAGTTAGAAAAGTGGCAACATAATGAAATACTAATATAAACAGAAAAGCAGGTAGTTAAATGCAATTTAAATACATATAATGTCCGCTTTGTCTTTATAAGATAATCTCTTTAATGTTAAACATGTCAGAGTGATATGCACCCCTTAATCCAACTGGCTTTTAGCAGTCAGGCCTGAGTTACAACACTTTTCCAACTACTCGGAGGCTAATATTTTTCTTGGATCATAACATTTCTGGAGTTGTGAACAAAGTATGTTTGTATGTGTATATAAATAAAAAAAAAAAAAAAAAAATATATATATATATATATATATATATATATATATATATATGTATATATATACAATTTTTTTTTACCTGAAAATCCAGTTTTGCACAGGCAGCTGAAGCTACCAGGCAAGTTTTGGCACAATGCACCATTCTTGCATGGATTGGATCGACACTCGTTGACGTCCCTCTCACATGCCATTCCAGTGAAACCTTCCTCACAGGAGCAGGAAAATCCACCTATAAGGTTATGGCAAGTTCCTCCATTGTGGCATGGTGACGGAAGACATTCATTTATATCCATTTCACAAAGGGTACCAGTGTAGCCTGGCCTGCAGTTACAGACATAGGGTTGTAGGGGTTGATTGGAAACTAGTATTACTGGAACACTTTCTGCTGTAGTTAAGTCCAATCCGACACCAAGTCGCCGTTTGCAGCTGCCACCATTCTGGCAAGGGTTGTGAGTGCAGGGATCATAATCCACTGAATTTATATTAACTCCAATTTGTCTGCTGAGGACATCTTTAATGCTCTGAAAAAAAGTAGCCACGCCATTTGGGTTTACATATTGTCCATGACCCCGTTTGATGGCTGCCATGAGAAAGGTCTGGCTGTTTAATTCAAATGCACCATAGAGTTGCACTCCAGTACCTAGACCTGCTAGCTGTGAGTTTGCAATCCGTAGAAAGTTGAGGTAGTGGTTAGTCAGAAAGTCAGTGATACTCTGGGAATTAAACCTGATCAGTATGCTGTTTTCAACCGTAGCATTATTAAATCCAATGAAATAAACACGAATGTTGTTGCTAACTGAACCATGGACACCATCACTGCTGCGCACTACAAGGTCAAACATGCCATCTGTTGATCTAGCAACTGCGTTTAGGTTGCAAGTTCCTGTTGGGATACTGAAAAGACTTGCAGCAGGGGGAACCAAGGTGCATTGAAAAGTGTCTTTTATATCTGGATCCTGAGGATTAACAATCCCCAGAGAACCACCAGGAAACGTGTTGCCGAAGTAGTGAACATAGATTTCAACTGAGCGAGGTTGAGATGGGTTATCATTCTTGTCATTGACTTTGATGTGGACAGTTCCTGTAGAGGACATTTGTGGGACACCAGAGTCTTTGATGATCACAGAAAGATAGAATTCACCAATATGCTCTCTGTCTACCTCCCGGCTGGTACTGAGATCTCCAGATGAAGTAAGAGTGAAATAGGAGGAATCTAAAGCATTTGTTAATAAACTGTAGGAGAAGGGTCCTTGATTTGGGGCCATATCTGGATCAGTGGAGCTGAGAGTCATTACTGGAGTTCCTGCTCTCTCATTTTCCATGACCTCTCCACTTGTAGTAAGTAATGTGGGCCCATTATCATTTATGTCTTCCAGAGTCACGATCAGTGTAGCACTACCAGTAGCTGCTGGTGATCCAGAATCTACAGCTAAAAGGGTCAGGTTGTACACTGGTGTTGTTTCACGGTCCAGCTCAGCTGCAACAGACACCTGTCCAGTTTGTGGGTTAATACTGAAGGCAGTTGTATTGTGACCAGCGGCAATCAAGTAGGTAAACCTGCTCCAGCTTGGCACAGAATCTGAATCCTCAGCACTGACAAATGTGACCAAACCACCAGGTAAGAGTCCTTCACTAATCTGAACATCATACAGCTCTTGAGTAAATGCAGGAGGATCATTAGCATCAAGGATTGTAACATTTACAAAGACCTCATCTATATCTGCACCTCTAATGCTCCCTGCATTTTTGGCAAGAACTTTCAATGAGACCTTTTCTTCTTTTTCACGATCAAGGTGTCCTGAGACAAAGATCTGTCCTGTCTTTTTGTCAATGCCAAAACCTTTTTTCCTGCCTCTTCCGAAAATTAAGTAGTACACAACACCATCTTCTCCTAAATCTCGATCACTTGCAAATACCTCCCCAATCACTGTGCCTGTGGGTGCGGCTTCTGAAACCTCAAAATAGTATTGCTTGGAAACAAAACGAGGAACATATTCATTGGCTCCTTTAAGTTGAATGTTGACATTTGCAAAGCTACATCGTTCTTCATCAGGAATGTTGAATGCTTTGACAGTGAGATGATAGACCAGTTTGGCCTCATAGTCAAGGAAACCTTGTGTGGTAATGACTCCTGTATTGGGATCAATTATAAAGAGGTCACTGTCAGACGACTGAATGGCATATGCCAAAATAGCATTAGGTCCAGAATCTTTATCTGTGGCATTGAGTTTTACCACTGTGGTGCCACTTGGCACATTTTCCTGCACAACAGGGAAGTATTCGGCAGAGTCAAACTCTGGTGGGTTGTCATTTACATCTGTGACATGGATGGTAACAGTGACATAACTCGTCTTGGCTATCCATCCACCATCTGTAGCTGAGATTTTCAGTTCATGTTTTTCATTTCTCTCATAATCTAAAGGCTTAGCCAAAGACAAAACCCCTGTTTTGCTGTTGATTGCAAACAGGTTATCTTCATTGCCTGAAGAAATGTTATATGACACAAGTCCATTCATTTCTTTGTCCTTGTCTTTGTCCTTAGCAGAAAGAGTGCGGATTGCTGTGCCTACAGTGAGGCTTTCAGATACAGTTGCAATAAACTGGCTTTGGGAAAACTCTGGAGTGTGATGATTTTCATCAGTGACAACAATTGTAAGCACTGTTTTGTTTGAAAGTGGAGGATTACCTTTATCTGTTGCAGTTATTTCAATCAAATACATTTTATTGATGTCTGAAGTTAAAGTAGAGGCAACTGTTACCCAACCGGTCTGTCTATCCAACCTGAATTTACTTGAGCTGTTACCTCCTGACATTGCATACTCAATTTGAGAGTTAACACCAAAGTCTTTTTTGTCATAAGCTGTAACTTTAATGAGTTTGGTGCCAACTTTGACACTTTTAGTAACAGGTGTGAAGTAGGAAGGTGATTGAAATGTTGGTGGGTTATCATTGCTATCAACAATGTTAACAATAACAGTGGTTTCACTCATTAAAGGTTTGATACCACGATCCGATGCTGTCACGATAAAACTGTGCCTATTTATGTTATTTCCATGGCTGGATGAATTTTGATACTTGAGTTGCTGCTTAATAAATATCTCCCCTGTACTTGAGTTTATGCGGAAGTAATCAGACTGGGACTTTATGAAGTAAAATATTTTCCCATTAAATCCTTCATCAAGGTCTGTAGCTAAAACTTGAGTGACTATTGAACCAATTTCAGTAAGTTCTGGGTAATCCAGGTAGTAGGATGTCTTGGTAAATCTGGGAGGATTGTCATTTATGTCCGTCACAAATATAGTTACATCAGTGCTAACGGTCCAGCCGGAATCATGAGCAGTGATTTTTAAGATGTAATGATCAGTATCCTCTCTGTTTAAAAACCTGCTGATAGTTATGTCTCCAGTGCTGGGGTTAATTGTAAATGGAAGACTTGTATCCGTAATAGAATAGCGGCTTATAGCATTGGCACCCATGTCCTCATCTGTAGTCATTACTCTTGTGACAGTGTGACCAACAGGTGCATTTTCAAGCACTGTAGCACTAAAGATCTTTGAAAATCGTGGTGCGTTATCATTTACATCAAGCACATTAATGATAACTTTTACCTCAGTGCTTTTTGGTGGGGTTCCACGGTCCATGGCTTTTACTTTCAGTATGTATTGTGGCACTTTTTCTCTGTCTAAAGGCCGAGTTGTGCGGATTTCTCCTGTGGCTCGATTGATGCCAAAGCTATTTTCTTTATTTCCATCAGATATAGCATATTCTAGTTGCCCATTAGGACCACTGTCCTTATCAATAGCTGACACCATTAGCACTCTTTGAGGAGGCAGGTTCTCCAGAATATTTGCAATAAATGGATCCTTGTCAAAAGCAGCACTATTGTCATTTATATCCAACACTGTAATTTCAATCTTCTCATAGGCGGAATATGGAGGAAAGCTTTGGTCTCTTCCCTCAACCCAGAGCACATATTTTTCTACTCTCTCGTAGTCCAGATGCTTTTTGATTGACAGTTCTCCAGAAATCTGATCCACATGAAACACTTGGTCCAAGTTGCCACTTGCAATGTAGTATGATAATGGTCCGGCCCTCACAGAAGATCCTGTAACTTTGGTCACAACAGTGTTAACTGCTTGGTTTTCTGGAAAAGTCAAGCTTTTTTCTTTTATTTTAATAATAGGAAAGCCTTCTCCAGCCATGAATCGCACAGTCACAGTGGTGCTGTCTGTTTTGGGGTTGCTTTCACTGTCTTTAACATGAACCGTAAACGTGACCTCTGAAGTAATAGTGAGCTTCTCACTGGCTGTTATAGCACCTCGGACAGGATCAATGATAAACTTTTGAGAATTTCGTCCACTAAGAGAGTAACGTAGATCTGCATTGGAACCTGCATCTTCATCAGTAACAGTGACAGCAAACACCAATGAACCTGTGCACAAAAATGCTGTGATCAAAAAAAAACAACATATATACATATACATACATACAACCTGCATGTAATGTGTTTTTCACTGTCATTTCAACAAATTCATCTCATCGGATTATCTTCTACAAATAATCCTCTACTAGGGTCGTAGGGTGGTCCCCATGCCTATCCAAGGGGGAATGTTTTGGGTGGATACACCCAGGACAGGGCGCCAATCCATTGCATATCAGCACACACTCAGTCACACAGATACACACAATATTTAGGGGCAATTTAGAGCAGCAAATTTACCTTATCCTTATTTTTATACTGCGGGAGGAAACTAGAGAACCTGGACAAAAAACCCCCACAGACACAGGAAACAACACTAAAACTCAACATAGATTGGGATTCAAACTTTAATCCCCAGCGCTGATTGGTTGAACATGCTAACCACTGCACCACTGCATATTTTTCAACACATTTTAATTAATTTATTTTAATCAAACACACTATAATTGTTTTTTTAGTACAATAGTTAATGACAATGATTAAATCATGGACACTTAGTCTAATTAATACACTCGCCACATACAAACACACAGAAAGTAAATCACCTACCTGGAGCAGCTGAAGCAGGAATGTGTGTGACATAGGGATGATGATGAAATCGGGGCGGATTATCATTAATGTCATTAATTACTACAGAAACTGTGGCTGAGCTCGATAAGGGCATTGGATGTCCTCCATCTGATGCAACCACTAGAAGTTTGTAATTGTCTTGGGCTTCTCGATCCAGTAGTGAGCTGGTAATTATTTGACCTGTGGCAGGATTTACAGAAAACTGCCCATTTCCTCCACTCAGACTATAACTGTGAACATAACATGGATACACAACATTAGTGTAACATGACCAAAACAAAGCCCCTCAGCACTGGAGATTCCAGGGTCAAGTGGAGTTTCCATATTGTCCCTTTGTCCGCGTGGGTTTCCTCCTGGTTGTCTTGTTTCCTTCCACAGTCCAAAAACATGGATTCGAGGTAAATTTAATGCTCTAAATTGCCCCACATAGTGTGTGTATGTGTGTGTGTGTGTGTGTGTGTGTGTGTGTCTGTGTAAGTGAGTGCACCCTGTACTATGTGTTTCTGCCCAGTGGCCAAAACGAGCCCCCCAGGATGGGCATGGGGAACCACCCCCGCAACCCTAGTAGAGGATTAAGCAGAGGATAATGAATGAATGAATGATAAATGAGCTGCAAGCTATAAATATTTGAACCATCTGAAATGGAAATGCAACACAAATTAGCTGGGTAATGCAAGTCTTTTTCATTTTATCATCGACGCTCAGTTATTCACACAAATAAAAGGAGCATTTTGGGGATATAAACACGGGCACAGGTTCACCAATTTCCAAAAACCTGTGTCTAAAAAATTGTCAAAAATGTTCCTAAATAAAAAACTGTAAAGACCCCCCCCCAGCGTATGTACATTTACATTTACATTACATTTAGTCATTTAGCAGACGCTTTTATCCAAAGCGACTTACAAATGAGAACACCACAAGTCAGAAGCTATGAAGAAAACCAACTATACTGTAAATTCATCAAAGCTGAATGTTATTCGATGCCGCGGCACACGCCCCCCCCCTCTTTTTTTTTTTTTTTTACAACAGGTATTTGTTAAATAGATGTGTCTTCAGTAATTTTTTAAAACTGTTCAGTGATCTATGTTCCTATTACATACAAAGGGCCTGCTTTAAATTTAGTACAAAGAAGGTAATGTGGTTATGTACAGTGTTCTTCCATGCCGTGATAATAAATAGTAAAAAAACATAATCCTTCATTCAAAATGTGTCTGTATATATTTAAATCCTTTAAACCAATACTGACATTATGTTACCATCATAAAATTCTCTAAACATTTTAAAAATATGCTTCTGTAATTGAAAACTTAGCAACAGCATTGTACATACGAGTATAAGTAAAACGTTTTGGGTGATAGGCAGATACACCCAGGACAGGGCGCCAATCTATTGCTGGGCACACTCACTCGCTCACATAGACACATACACAACATGGGGCAATTTATAGCATTAAATTTACCTTGAATCCATGTTTCTGGACTGTGGAAGGAAACCAGAGAACCCAGAGGAAACCCACACAGACACAAGAAGAACATAGAAACTCCACACAAATTGGGATTAGAAGATGGAATCCCCAGCGCTGAGAGGTGAACGTGCTAACCACTAATCCACGGTGCCACCTGTCAGTGAAACTTGTAGGAGACATTTTGGTTTATAGTCTGATTGTTTTGTCTATTGTCTTTAAATTTAACAACTTCCACTTCCATTATCACTTGTTTTTATTTACAATAACCTTAACATACTTATTTTCTGTTTATGTTTTTGAATGTGATCTTTTGACATAATGCTGAAGACCTTTGCATGCATAGACATGTATTTACACAAATTCGTGTATTTTTTTAGACCATAAGTCACACAATTCACTGCTGGGGGTTGATGAGATACAAGCAAGTGTTCCACATTTTAAAAACCCTCTAACGAAGATGATAATAGATAATGACAGAAAGAGCAGCACGCAATGGGGGTTTCACAGGAGCTTCACTGCACTGTAACATGTAAAATGACCCATTGTAAAACGACAATTAAAAAATTTGAGGTTGTTTCTCTAGGATAAAATAATCTTTTTTAAAAACTGGATATTTAGGCCAAATTTTCATCACATTACAAATCAATAATGTCTTAAACGGTCTGCTTCATCTATTGCTAGTTAGGCTTAAATACAAAATAAGAAATACTGTGTGAGACTCGTCACGTAACAACATGGGAGGCTTGTGCCTTTGTTTTCATTCATGCTTTTGTTATTCGCATGTTCTGTTAAGTTTCTTCTCAAATTTGTTTTTACCTGCTTCATATATCAGTTGATTACTTTTATCCTATTTAAGATCCTTCTGGTTCACTGAAGTTACGGGTCATTATTTCTGTATATTCTTGTGCATTACTGGATTAAGAATGTTTGTATTGGGTTTCCACTGCTATTTTCATTATGTCTTCTGTTTTAGCATCCATCTACTCCAGCAACTCTGAGACTGAAGTTTATTCCCTAGATTTTAATAGTGACTATTTGGAATCCTTTGATATTTACATAAAGGTCTTTTCTTTTTTATACATTTGACTAACTAGTAGGTGGCACGGTGGCTTAGTGGTTAGCACATTCGCCTCTCAGCGCTAGGGATTCCCGGTTCGAATCCCCATCTGGGTGGAGTTTCCACGTTCTCCCCGTGTCTGCGTGGGTTTCCTCCGGGTTCTCCGGTTTCCTCCCACAGTCCAAAAACATGGATCAAGTTAATTGAATTCTCAAAATTGCCCAATTTAGAGTGTGTATGTGTGAGTGAGTGTGTGCCCAGCGATGGATTGGCGCCCTGTCCTGGGTCTATCTGCCCAGCGCCCGAGACGTTCTCCCCTGGATGGGCATGGGGAACCCCACTGCGACCCTAATAGAGGATAAGCG
>JAFMOD010000265.1:1064600-1092970 GCA_019802435.1 Corydoras maculifer
GTTTCCTCCCACAGTCCAAAAACATGGATCAAGTTAATTGAATTCTCAAAATTGCCCAATTTAGAGTGTGTATGTGTGAGTGAGTGTGTGCCCAGCGATGGATTGGCGCCCTGTCCTGGGTCTATCTGCCCAGCGCCCGAGACGTTCTCCCCTGGATGGGCATGGGGAACCCCACTGCGACCCTAATAGAGGATAAGCGGAAGATAATGAATGAATGAATGACTAACTAGTAAGATGTAATCTTGAGTGACTGTAATCTGTAAACTTCAATTTACAAACAAATAAAGAAATGAATATTGGTGTTTACAATTACAGGTTTTTATTTGTTTTTCTATTTGTTTAATATAAGCAAATAATAATATATAAAATACCAAAATAAGCTTCCAATCAGTTTTACTTACATTGCTCTTAGAAGTGATGAAATGCGTGCCATTACAGATGTTTTTTCTTGCACTTTTTAAAAATCTAAATAGTTTTTTAAATCTTTGATAGTGAAAGGTCAACAATAGCTGAAATAGCCCATTTAGAACCTTTAAAAAAAGTAAAACCACACAGAGATTTGAACTGTCAGGTCTAGACATGGTCATCCCTCAGAAGATTATTTTAAGACAGGATGTTTCTTCGGGAGATTACTACAGTCATAGCAACTCCCTAGAAACCTCACCAGGTCCAGGACATTGTTCTAAGAAACTGGATGGGCTGTGACACTCTTTAAATACTTAATTTGTATAGGAGTGTACCAGAGGCCCAACCCTACTTGGGGTTTCTGAGTTCTGATGCCTTACCTGGCTTGTGTTGTTCCTAAGAAGAATAATTTGGTCAAACGACCTTTTTCAGACCTTACTTACTATTTTAAACTTACTATTTAAGAATAAATAAAGGCCGGAGACAGGATTTTTTCCAAGCTCAAGAATGGACATCATTCACAGACTGATGGGATGATGAATGGCACAGTAGTGTGTAGTGGTTAGCACACCCCCCTCTCAGCACTGCGGATCCAGGTTCGAATCCCAATCTGGTTGGAGTTCATGTCCATGTTCTCCATGCGTCTGCAGTGTTTTTTTCAGGTTTTCCGGTTTCCCCCCACCCTCCAAAAATATTGATTTATGGTACAATGTATACTTTAAAATTTTCTTAAATAGTATGTGTGTGTCTGTGTGAGAGAGTGTGTGCCCAGCGATGGATTGGAGCCCTGTCCTGGGTCGGAAATATTCTCCTCTGGATGTGCATGGGGAACCACCCTGCAATCTTAGTAGAGTATTAAGCAGTCAAGATAATGAGATAAGATGAGATATAACTGTTGGCTGATGAAACTGCAGAAAACTGCATCGTGGCTGGATTCACGTTCACAGTTTCATTGTTCCAAATGTACATCAGCGGAGCCACTGACAGTTTTATTATTATTAACTAATAACAGCTTTGATGGCAGTGTCAGTTAAAACAATTGGCCTGAAGAATACAAGTAGTATTCCATCCATCCATCCATCCATTATCTTCCGCATTATCCTCTATTAGGGTTGCGGGGGGAGGGGGGGTTCCCTATGCCTATTCAGGAGAGAATGTCTCAGGCGCTAGGCATATACACTTAGGACAGGGCGCCAATCTATCGCTGGGCATACATTTACTCACACAGACACACTCTATATGGGGCAATCCATGTTTTTGGACTGTGGAAGGAAACTGGAGAACCCAGGGGAAACAACTGTTAGTAGAGGAAGGTTGAAGGATGTTGATTGCAGTTGTGATTGCACCTCTAGTGCTGAGAGGCGAACGTGCTAACCACTAAGCCACCATGCTTCCCCCGAGTAGTATTGTAAATTGTTATTTTCCACTTAGGTGCAAAATAATTACCCTCAAACAGAAAATCATTCACATAGCTCTTTAAAACTGCTCAAGTTAGCCACAGGATCAATTACCTTATTCCAAACACACTCCAAACTACAATATTACAAGCAAATGTGTTTCATGACAAAAAGTAAATAAATGAAAGAATACAGTTGTGCCATACCTAATGACTCCATTTTGACCCACATCTGCATCCGAGGCATTAACCAGTATTACATCACTTCCCGTAGGAGCATTTTCCAAAATGGAGGTTTGATAGAATGAGGAGGAAAAATGCGGCACCATGTCGTTCACATCGTAAACCAGAACAGTGACTGTTGTAGATCCAGTCAAAGACGGTGAACCTGGTCAATGAATAGAAAGAATAAAAGTGAGATTTAAATCAAACAGTGATTTAGTGAGTGTTTTACTGGGCTGTATTGACATAAGTGTTCTTTAACAGAACAATATAATACACATATGTTTGTCAATGTCATGGTGTCTGCCATGTCAGGGGTAAAAGAGGGCGGAGTTCTGTTATGCTGTTTTAATAAAAAGGTCATCTGTTCATGATGACAATCTGTGGTGTGGTCACTTTCATACTGTGGAATGCTACAAGAACATAAAGTCAGTGATTAATTATTCTCCCAATAAACTTTAGTAAATACTCTTGTCCAATCGTACCATCTTCATCACTGTTATTTAAAATTTTTTTGTGGCTACAATAATTACTGGATGGAACCTGGTTTTCTATTGGATTGGCAATCCTGCAGGATGCCCTCAATGGATTTATATAGTTTTCCAATTTTTCCAAAGGTTTTTTCATAAAATAAAAACATAACAGGGAGGTTCTTTTTGCCGATGAAACTTCGGCTTGCTCTTTGGGGGTTTACAACACTAGCAATCAATATACTTATTTTCACATACTTTTACTTATACTCAAATGTATAGATATACAAAGCTTGTACTTCATTGATGAGAAATACAAGCTATATTTAAGTCACGAAAATCTGAGGCATTAAACAAACAACAAACATAGGATGAAAGCCTATTGGTATAGTGAGCTACATACAATAAATAGCTAGTGACAAGGATATTGTAAAAACAGTAACTCACAAACACACACTATATGAACATTCAATTTATCTCGAATTCATGTTTTTGGAGTGTAGTAGGAAACTGGACAACACGGGGGAAACACACTCAGACATGGGGAGTACATGGAAACTCCATCCAGATTGGGATTCCAACCTAGATCCCCAGCACATGGAGTGGAGAACATGCTAACCACTAAGCCAGCATGCTATTATTTATTTATTTATTTATTTATTTTATTGTGGATAGCACATTCAACCTCGTAGCGCTGGGGATCCAGGTTAAAATCCTGATGTGGGTGGAGTTTCCATTTTCACCCCATGTCTGAAAACATGTGTAAAAGGTAAATTGACTGCTCTAAATTGCCCCTATATATGTGTGTCTGTGTGTGTAAGTGTGTGCCCTTCAATTGATCAGCACCCTATCCTGAGTGTATCTGCTCAGAACACAACACAATTTCTCAAGGATGGGCATAGGAAATCCCTCTGCGACCCTAGACTCTAGTAAAGGATTACGACAGGGATTAGGAAGATAATCGAATGATAAGATGTGCATTGATCAGCTTTTTAAACCATTTTTATTAATGTGTGTTTAAAAATTATTAGTAATTAAACCTCTGTATTGTATGTTCAAATGGACTCAGGACAATTTGAACCCCTTGGTTAACAATTGGATGAGTGTTAGGACTACATTTTTTACTCCTCCATGTACTGTTGTTTGCTGTTTGTTCATTTGTCTGTGTTCCTGTCATTGTTTTTGCTGTTTGGGATGATTATCTTAATCATTGGTAATTTTATTTACCTGGGTTTCCTGTCACGTTTTATATAAACCCTCCGCTTTGTAAAGCAGGGCTTTTACCACTTGAAGTTACATCTTGTCCACAGTATTGTATGTTTATTGTTTCATGGTGTATCAGTTTATTAAAACCTTTATCACTACCACACTCAAGCCTGGAGGTTTTTAACCCTATTTGTTGTGCCATAAACAATCTTGTTTCTCAGTGTATAAATAAGTAACTGTTTATTTTCAGTGGTAT
Source organism: Corydoras maculifer (assembly GCA_019802435.1). Classification (NCBI taxonomy): domain Eukaryota; kingdom Metazoa; phylum Chordata; class Actinopteri; order Siluriformes; family Callichthyidae; genus Corydoras; species Corydoras maculifer. Next base: position 1,068,556 of record JAFMOD010000265.1, read on the forward strand.
ATTTTATCTACTATGATGTACTCATAAAAATAAAGCAAAATGTACAACATTTAAAATAATTTACTATTGAAAACAAACACTTTGTAAGACATAAATCTTATATAATATATCTTTTTATTATGGTGGCTTTTCTAATCGGCTTTAAAATTTCTATCTATAATGTTTAGACTATTTTTTTCCTTTTTATGTATTATTTGCTTTATTTAAAAAATATATATATGGGACCATATTCAAGAGATTACTAAACCGATGCTGCATATTGAAGGGTAAGTGTACTTCTTAAGATTTCTGGAATAATCACAGCCATGTGGGATTTACTACATTTTTCCAGTCACTACTTGGCTGTTTTTAGTTAAGTTTACCCTGAAAACACTCCAAAACGGGACGTCATGGTGGAAACTGAGGACAGGACTGGTTCAGCTATGTTACAGAATCTGAATTTTAATGAATAATGATCTTCCACTTTTGCCATGGATTTCTAGCTGGATTATCCAGCAGAATACTTCATATACATTAACACAGAACAAAAGTTCTAATCAGAAAAGTTATTACTTACTGCACAACCATCAGAATTAATAAGAATAAAAACCAATCATTTAAAAGTGCACAGATAATAGTTTTAGAGTGATAAACCCATTATCAACAGCAAGGTAACTAGCATCTTCATTCTATAACAATTAAAATCTGTGATGTTGTGTAAGGAAACAAAATAAATGAAAAGTAGAATGAGAAGTACATTACTGTACACCGGAATTAATAATTAATTTAACCAGACAGGTTGTTATTGGACTCTATTTAAACTGAGTTTTATTTAAGGCATTAAAACAGAAATGGGTGATGGCTGATTAATAAGTAGATTTTTTAAGTTCCAGACAGACAGCTAAATACTCCAAACATTTCCAGTTTAAGAAATATTCATGCTCTGCAACAATTTACCCACTGCAACCCTAAATAACCCTGGAAAAATGCTTACTGAGTTTAAATGAATCAATCTATGAAAATCTATTGGACACAACTAAAGTACCCTGCAGGGGACAACTCTCCAGACTCAGCTGCATGCTAATGTGTCTGCAGGAGGCTTCAGCAGAGCAGCACTAATCATGCACAAGGTCTGGAGCTGTTTTGCACTGTAAACTAGTGTGAGTGACTCAAAACTATCTCACTGAGGTGGGGGTCGGGATACAGTGAGAAAAAGAGAGTGAGAGAGAGAGTGCATACAGTCCTAACTGTTATTAACTGTTCTGATAAACACATTCCCCCAAACTTCCTTCTGTTTGTAGGGATGATATTAAATCAAATTAATAGCAGATGACAAAATGGAGATACTGTAGGAAGAGGATGGATGATTAAAGTAATTGAGAGCATATACATGTTTAGAGAATCACTGGAGAAAAGGCACAAAGAGAAATAGAAGCAGTGTTAAACAAAAGATTATGAAAAAGAAAAAACTGAGCTATAAAAAAAAAACAAAGAAAGAAAATTAAAAGGCCAAACTTACAGCATAATTAATTCATGATGTGCAAAGAGAACAGACATATTTTTAAATGCATGAAATACACTTCTCTACAACAATGAAAACATTATTAAGAAGTGAAAAGTTCAGAGCATTTCCAACATGTCTAAATTGGGATGTCAAGGATGAATGTTTTATATTTTCTAAACATAACTAACCCGACCTCTAGGAGGAGCTAAGACCTTATTGATGAACTAAGAGGCAGGAGGAGGAATAAACCAAATAAATAGATTAACTATCACAAAAAAACACATATTAGTGTGTGAACATGAATTAACTGTTTATCAGGTTGAAAACTGATAGGGGAAGAAGGGAAATACAGGGAGTCAAAAGTTTCTATTCTCTATAGATCTATGTCAGATTGCTTTAGGCTGAGGAAACTTGTTGGTATTCCTGAAAATTTTTTTAGCATGGCTTTTGCATAAAACAGTTCCATGTTGCGTTCTTCATTAGCATATTGAAACAACTGCCTTGTTAAAAGGTTACTATAAATCAATTAATTTTTTCATCCTTAAAACTAGTAGTGGCTCAGATGGAGGTAGTGTGAGTGGTGAGCGGAGCTCATTTGTCAAGCATCTGTAAAATTTACAGCCACATTTTGGCAAGTTTGATCATGTTGTGAAAACCAATTTATATTTTTACACTCACACTCTGACACTCTATTTCTCATAATTGTTGTGGTTGTGACAAAGAGTGACACATGCACACAATCTTTTATTCATTCATTAATTATCTTCCGCTTAATCCACTACTAGGTTCGTGTGGGGGAGGGGGGCAGGGGTGGTTTCCCATGCCCTTCCAGGAGAGAACATTTTGCTGGGCAGATATACTCAGGACAGGGCACACTAGCCACTCACTCACACACACACTCACACACACACACACACACACACACACACACACACACACACACACAATATGTGGCAATTCAAATCATTCAATTTACCTTGAATCCATGTTTTTTAAACTTAGGGAGGAAACCAGAGGATCCCCACGCGGACACGGTAGAACATGGCAACTCCACCCAGATTTGGAATACATACCACAAATCCCAAGCGCTGAGAGGCAAATTATGGTAAATTATGTTTTAAAATAAGACCAGGAACTTTGCAAACCCCCCCCCCCCCCCCACACACACACATACAGACACATATTTTTAGATTAAAACAATACTAAAGGATAAGGGGATTTAACCTACTCATCCCAGAAGACCACGATTCGAAGTGCCTGATACACTCCTGAGTAGGACTAATGTTAAGGTTAGGGTAAGGGTGGTGATAGTATGGTTAGGGTTAGTGTAATTAAATGTATATAAAGTCTAGAATAAACTCACTCAATGTATAAATATATCATAGTGTGTCAGTGAGGTCTCAGCAGATCTAAGATGTTTACTAAGTTGATTTAATCTGTTCTGGGGTGCTTACTGGACAGTTGGACAGCTAAGTTGTCATCCTTAATACAGAACACCTCTCACCCACTGCATTAGATGGTGGTGACACAGGGGAGCACCTTCAGTGACAGGCTTCTTCATCCAAAATGCTCTATGGAAAGATACCCTACACTGCTGTAAGACTTTACAATCAGCACCTCCCTCAACGCAATGCACTAAACAATTACCTAATAAGCTTGACTAAAACTGTGAGCAAAAAGGTTAGAATAATTCTTTATAACACATGTGTAATTCACACGTATATTTAAGTGCAATAATTTATATCTTATATCTTAATTATATCTTATAAACCAGTTTTTTACTTTACTATTACTATTTAAACAATTTATTGTAGTTCCTATTTTTATTGTGTTAATATACATAGAAATCTTTATTTTTACGTTTTCTTGATAATAATAATTCTAATTATCTTGTGTGGAATAATAGCAGGATATCTTATCTATTATATTTCTCAGATGCAGCTTCATGTTTTCATACACGCTAATGTGAAAATCCTTTGACACCCAAATGAGGAGCAAAGTGGATTTAGCTTCATGTTAATACTTTGTGAACATGTTATTAATTACACTAATTCCCAGTAATCCCCATATGGCCTGACCTAACCCAGCCCAGTGCCTCTGCCTTCTTATCACTTCCATAACTGTTTTCCTTTGTTCTAGTTTTAATAACTCACACTTACACTTATGTACACAACACATTCATTTCTCTGTTCTTTCATTTTCCTTTTCATTAATCTAGAAAGCCATTTATTTATTCATTTATGCAGAAATTTGGACAGCCTTACTAAAATCACGTTATGATGAGTTTTTAACACAAAAAAAACATTAATAAGTTCAACACATATTTCTGTAAATTTTAATATGCAAATAATATTAATAATATCAATAGCAGGGTGTAATACATCCCATCTCTATGCTGGGAATTCAGATTTGAATACCGATCGGGGTGGAGTTTCCATGTTTTTTATGTGTCTGCGTGGGTTTACTCCGGGTTCTCTAGTTTCCTCCCACAGTTCAAAAACATGTATTCAAGGTGAATTGACTGTTCTAAATAACTGCAACCAATATAATATAAGTCAGTGTGTGTCCAGCTATAGATTTACACACAAACTCGAGATGTATCTCAAAATTACAATATGTGGTTTTCAAGTGGCAGGGAGCTTACATAATATGAAAAAGGCACACATGAGGCAAACACAGATGACTATAATATACTAAACTTTAACTCAAACAAGATAAATAACAGCATGGCAGATCCAACCAAGCACAATGGCTGAAGTAGCTGAAGTGCCCTTGAGCAAGACACCTAACCCCAGTTGCTCCCCGGGCGACATATACAAGGCTGCCCACCGCTCTGGGCATGTGTGCTTACTTTACTTAGTGTGTGTATATGTGAGTGTTACACTGCAATGATTGGTTAAATGTGGAGGACAAATTCCTCTGTCTATAACTAATTATAAATATTACTAATTGTAACTGTTCGTATATATGTCCGTTTAATACATTCTGTTGAACTGTGCACATGAACTGTGTATTGGAGATCATCTGAACTGTGTATTGTTGGTATTTCCACTCAATTGTTATGTATTACTCATAAACATTGACTTTCTACATGGGCAATATTGGCCACTATCCAAGCGGATGTGATGTCATTCCTGTTTTCAAACAGCAGAAAGGTGAAGGAGTGATTAGAGTATTAGAGTATTAGTTTCCCAGTTGCAGGTTATAATGTATGAACTTACTGCTGAACTTTGGACCGCAATTATTTTTTGAAGTCAGTAGTGATTATTAGACAATAAACAGACAATATTTTTACGAAACACACTGGCACACTTTATGATGGATTCTGTCGTCTGCTAATCTACAATGTTCATAGTTTTTTTTTAATAAAAATAAATATGCGTATACAACAAAAGTACTTTTACTTTATGCAATACTAAAAAGGTATATTTATGCTTTTTTATTTAGCAAGAATAAGAACAAAACTCTAGCATGTGTTTTATCATTTAAACTGGAAGTTCATTGCCACAGGAGGGTCATTGAGTCCTGATAGTTCTGCTGGGTTAGTCATTAGCTGTCATTTCATTGACAGCTTCTAGAGCTCAATTGTCATCTATTATAAGGCATGTGTACTGCTCACATAGCTGTAGCGCTTCAAAGTAGAATATGCTTTAGTGAATGTACTCATAATTCTGTTAAAATGTATGAATCTGCACTGTTGTTGCATACAATACATGCAACAACTTACCACTGCTATGCTGATTACACTCAACTTCATTTGTCCTTTGCCCCTGGCGACACAACGATCTTAAATCGGATATCTGCCTGCCTCTCCGACATATCTGTGTGGATAAAGGCCCGTCATCTAAATTTGATGTGATCATCATAAATTTGGCAAAAACAGAACTTCTCATAATCCCAGCTAAACCCTCAATCCATCATGACCTGAGCTTCCAATTCAATTTCTCCACAATCTCTCCAACCGATTCGGTCTGTAACGTTGGTTTCATAATTGACTCAAATGTTAAACCAGGTGTGCCCACACTTTTCTGGCCTGAGATCTACTTTTTCCAGTGGACAGGTTATCATGATCTACCTTTTTTTAAGCTTATAAGCTAATGTTGAAGCCTGTTTACACAAATCATGTTAATATTGTGGAGTCTGCATAGAACAGACTCGTTTTTGGGTTGCCATTTTCACAGAAATAGCTTTTTCATTAACCACACTCCAGCAAATAGCATTGAGAGAACTTGGTTTTAGTACAGCCTTTGAACTCTGAAGGACATGACAGACGTTTCCCCTAAATGGCAACCACCCCATCCGAATGAGCAAACACACACAGCATACAGCACAAATGTACAACAATCCCTGCGACCCACATTCCCACAAAAATAACATGAACCATCAAGCACCAACACAGCGCCATCTAATGAACCAAGATCGGCGTGATTTTAAAAGTAAAAATCCCATCAGAGTTTTAAATTAAGGACTGAAACTAATAGCATGTAATTCTTTTTCTCCAAATGTATCGGCTGTGCCCCCATGCCAGACATAAATGTTCTGTACAATGTGGACTAAACTGTAAAATTGTTGTCTCAAAACAGAAAGTTCATTACGTCTTGTCTGAGACTAGGGTGATACTTACATGCAAAAATGTAAAGTGGCTTGAGGTTTTTCTCCCTCTAGCCACGCTTTACATTTGTGGTGTGCATGGCACAGGCACGAACTGGCTGGCTAAAATGTATTGGTAATTCGCCTTACCTGTGGCGAGTCTAAGGCCAATAGGACATTTAATTTAATATGTGCTACAGCTCGGGAAATGCTAATGTTAATATAGCACTCCTCTTAGCAAGTACAATTACTGTGCACAGCTTTCGGCTTGGCTTTGCAGCTGTTGGTGCTCTAGGTTAAATGGCCAGAAAGCAAATAACCTCCTTATTCTGTTTCTGAATAGTTAACATTGTGAAGCTAGTAGCCTAATCTGGTGTGCACCTCAAGTTCTATAATATGATGTAGTTCTGTATGTTAAAAAAAAAATTCTAAATTTTTTATTTAACTGAGTAAAATTGGTCCAAAATGTACAAATATGAATACAAATATGATCTGACCTGTATATATTAACTTTTCTGATAAGCCAATAACCTCCTTGGTATGTAAGTGGTGAAGACAAAAATAGAAAAATGTGATAAAAACATACAAAAGTCAGAAAAAAATTAATACGAAACAGAAGACAAAAACAGATGAGACAGGCATTTTAACAAAATAACCTTTACCACCTGTTTGTTTATGAGTATTCTACACAAAGCAAAAGGTTTTAACTTTTATTCTAAATTGTTGTCCTAGTTTATATTTATATCTCTGTTTTTATATAGGAGCTTGCATCTCTAAGCATCTATAAATTGGATCTCTATGATCTCAAGTTTACACTATATGTCTTTGGCAGTTGCCAACTGCTTTTGGAGATCACCAAGCAAAGCACAAACTGGAGGCAATCAGCGTTCAGTCAGAGCTAGCTCGATTGCTGCATGTGCAATATTCAGTGACATGAATGCACACCTCCAGCTCAAAAAATATCTTTATGTAGTTCTGTATGTATTTATTTTCTGTCAGAGGTATAGTAGTAGTGTGCAGTGGTAAGAGTGGCAAAAATTTTGAAGCATGGTTTTGGTTGAAGTAGTCAAATCTGTTTTGGGGGATTTTGGGTCATAGTGGTAATGGCATGTGCTCCAAGATGTTTCTTGTCATGCTGTGGCCCTACCGCCGTACCACACGCTACAGGGACTACGTACATTTTCTATCTTGCGGTTAAACCACGTGTTAGTGATCGACCAATGATAAACTGATTTCAGTTTCAGCTATGCACAGAGAGGAAACAATCCTAAAAATTTTGGTGAACAATCACATATATTTTGGCGATAATCGAGACAAAGTACTTTATCTTCTGAGTAAATGAGTACTAAACAATTTTTTCTGTCAGATTTGATTAAAACTTCCTAAATAAACAATCATTATAATTAATCTCTTGTGGTCTGATACAGTTGGATTCTGTAAAGCAGTATTAATACAGTGTGTGTTTATTTTCATCCCATATACACTAACAATTTTCAGTTAGTGTACTTTCATCTGCAATAACTTAGTTACACTGGAGAACTTTCATAGTTTACTGAAAGAAATTTGATGCTGGACCTTTCTAAGAGTGTACAATTTATTAATCATCATCTGTTCTCTTAAAGCTATTTTACAATGCAATTATTGTTAAATAAGCACATTGAGTTTTATGGATTTTAATGTAGAAGTAACCAAACCTTAACTATAACTACTATTACCTTCACTATTACCCTGATACATCCATTATCTTCCGCTTTATCCTCTACTAGGGTCGCGGTGGGGTACCCCATTCCCATCCAGTGGAGAACGTTTTGGGCGCTGTGCAGATACACCCAGGACAGAGCGCCAATCTATTGCTGGGCACACACTCACTCCCACAAACACACTCTATCTGGGGCAATTTCGAGAATTAAATTGAACTTGATCCATGTTTTTGGACTGTGGAAACTGGAGAACCCGGAGGAAAACCACGCGGACATGGGGAGAACATGGAAACAATACCCAGATTGAACCAGGAATCCCTAGTGCTGAGAGGCGAACATGTTAACCCTAAGCCACCATGCCGCCCTATTACCCTTAAGAACATGTTTTTACTTAAATTTACAGAATGACAATATAAAAAGATTTTGGCCTTTATTACATTAACTGAATGAAGCAAATTTCACTTCCTGCCTCAAACACACACACACACACACACACACACACACACACACATACATACATACACACACACACACACACACACACATGTAATCTGGTCTGTTTTAGAATGTCTACCACTAGCATATGGCTCATGGTAATCCTCTTACATTCTGACATTACAGAATGAGATCATATCTTCGGCAATGACTGGAAATACAAAAACATTTCTGTGGATAAAATTCTATGGATTCCCTTTAAAATAATGTAATTTATTAAAATAAATTAATTTAATTATAAATGTGAAGCCACATGTTTACTGGTATTTTTGTTGTCATCAAATTACACATGAACACTCTTCTGCTTAAATAAACTCTTAGTTAATGTCTGTAATTCACCACTATCATTATTCATCTATATATATATATATATATATATATATATATATATATATATATATATATATATATATATATATATATATTTTTGTGTGTGTTTTGACCAAAATTCTTCAGAAAACACAGAACTGTAATTAAAAGACTCAGGGTCATGTGCAGGCCTTTATCAAACTTTACGAGCTGAGCAGTAAAGGTTTTGGAGGGGGGGGGGGGGGGGGTAGACACAATAAGCAACATGAAGCCTGGATCTAGTGCCTACTGGGAAGCAGACAAACCAGCAAGGAGTATTATAAAAACAGGGTGGAGCACGGGACACAATGACCCTTGGATAGAGAAGGCAGTGCACAGTGTAGAGAAAAGAGAGTGTATATCCTCTCAGAACATTGCCAAGCATCAGTGAGAGTGTGCGGGGAATGACTAATGTCTCAAAGAAGACAGTTGTATCGAGCAACGTACTCAGCAGAGAAAGAGTGCTGAGTGACATCCAAAACAAAGAGAAAATGGCAGGAACCATCTGAAGGTTAGAAGGGAGGGTGAAAGGCATTGCACCGGCCTGTGTGTAACCTAAACTGCCACTGAGAATTGTTTTGCACTCCTGGTGAGCCAGAAGACTCGCCTGGACTGCTGATAGACATGCCAGCCTATAGTGATGAGTTTTACTGTCATGAAGGGTTATTCAGCCAGACTTTGTGGTGGTGAAGACAAAGACTGAAAAAAAAAATAGAAAATCGTGACAAAAAACAACAGAAGTCAGAATAGATTTAGCAACGAAATAGAAGGAATAGGCATTTTCTCAAGCAAAATAGAGCTTATCTAGAAAATCAGCATGGGTACAGTTCACATCACACGATCAACCCACCCTTCAAATTTCCTTGCTTAAATTAGTTTTTTGAAGACAACTGATAATTTGTTTATGACTATTATATAACAATTATTTGGAATTGCTTTGAGTCTCTGTCTTGTCTTTCTACTTAAAAAAGGCAAAATGTACTGATATATAAATAAAAGCTAACTTCAGTTTTATAACAATTCATTCAGTTATTAATTTATTATCATTTAATAAATGACTTAATCCTCTGGGTTCCAACCAGGCAAGAACATTTCAAGGACATGCATCACTAAAACGGATCTCTATGTTCCCAAGTTTATGCTACATGTCTTTGGCCCAAATTGTAGGCAAAAGCTGGCTTGATTGCTGCATGTGCAATATTTAGTGACATTAGTGCTTACAGATATGTTGCCAAGACTAATACAGACTAAGCTAAGCATACTAAATATCTGGACTTGTCTGCAATTCTTACAGCACTGAGGAAGGCAAAAAGCGCATCAACTGACTACAGGCAATTAAAGGAAAGGACACAAGGATAAGAGTGTATGTGTATATATTGCTATATTACTGTATTGCTGTAATTGGCTGAAGTCTGTTGGCAACGTTTATTGCCTTCGTCATTGCACCCCAAAATGCAACCTCAAATATATATATATATATATATATATATATATATATATATATATATATATATATATATATATATATATATATATATATATTCATTCATTCATTTATTATCTTCCGCTTTATCCTCTATTAGGGTCACGGTGGGGTTCCCCATGCCCATCCAGGGGAGAACGTCTCGGGCGCTGGGCAGATAGACCCAGGACAGGGCGCCAACCTGTCTCTGGGCACAAACTCACACACACAAACACACTCTACATGTGGCAATTTGGAGAACTCAATTGACTTGATCCATGTTTTTGGACTGTGGGAGGGAACTGGAGAACCCGGAGGAAACCCACGTGGACACGGGGAAAACATGGAAACTCCACCCATATGGGGATTCGAACCGGGAATCCCTAGTGCTGAGAGGTGAACGTGCTAACCACTAACTCACCGTGCCGCCTATATATGTATATATATATCCATCAATCCATTTTCTTCCTCTTTATCCTATATTAGGGTAAATTGTCAGATTTACATTAGGTATGCAAATGATCAAGACTCAACAACAGCATTACAGTGCTGAGATTGCCGGGGACTCCCAGATCAGAATTTTGGAGTCCTATAAAAGCCTGGGCCAGCTCTGTTACATTGCATAGCTGTTTGTGGTTGTTTTTGTTTTTGTAAAACTAGCCAGATTTTGATCTTTTTTCATCCCAAGTAAAATCTGGACACGGAAAGATGGGAACATATCGTTCATCTCAGAAAAATACTGAAGTTTCTTTTTTAACCAGCCAATACACAGTGGATCTGTTCTTGTTTTTATCTGAATATCTTTTTGAACATAATTTTTATTTATTTATTTTATTACTGTATTTTTTGCAGTGTTAGGCTTGGTAAAACACTGTCCTAATGCTATGAGTGCAAAATACATTAACTTACATAATAATTAAACATAAACAAAAAACAGGCTATTTCTTTCTTTATTCTTTCTATCTTTATTCTGTTTCTTACATTTTTAAAAATTTGATTTTATACCTCTTTTTGGTGCTTTGTCGCTTGTACAGTGCCTTTCATTTCTTAGTTGTCATCAGCCATCTACTGTCCTTAATCAACCCCTGCCTATAATTGTCTTATGTTCCTGATTCACATGTTTTATCCTGATTTCATCCTCTCTCCCCCTCACTGTCTCACTGTGAGGACTAGCAAGTTCCTCTTTTCATTCTTTGAGAACAGGATCAGTCTCATGCAGCTTCATTCTGACATATAGACAGATGATTGTTCTTCACAGTAAATAAGGTTCAGTCATTTGTCATTCCTTTCTGCAATAATGAAGAAACCAGTCTTCAAAAACTTAAAATCCGTGACTATTTTTTACCCTCCACCCCGAAGACATTCAGCCATCATTAAGAATGAGAGAAGCTGCTCTCCTCATCCAAAAAAGGAACGAGTTCTTTGCTCCAACCACCGCAAATATCTCAGCTAAATATCCTGTACCATTCCAGCCAGGAAGCCATTAGAGGTTTTCAATATTCTCGTCCCTATTAGGACACAATAGCTGCTTTTTACTATTTTTGTCTGTGGTCTCCTTTTCCCCCTATTTTTGCAGGTCAGCAGATTTATATTATACAAATCCTATGCAATCTTTCACAAGTGTAAGCATTGGCAGTCAGGGTTTAAGTGCAAAAATTATTCATTGTCCTAACCACAGTTGAGCATGTTTATGGAAGCTGATCATATATTCAAAATGTGTAACAATGGCAGCAACTACCCCAGTAAAAATTTAATCCAAAATAGCATTATTCTTGTAGAATATGCATTAGTATTAGGAAATGAAAGTAGTTATTTAAACTACAAGTACTAGTATTGGTTGTCATAATCTGCCTGTTGGTGTGGTATAAAGAAAGGTTTCCAACGAGGCAAAAGAGGGAGTAAAAAACTAATTTTATAAACGTAAAACACTGTAGAACCCAGCAAACACACCAAAAGACAAATGCAACTTCACTTTTAAAAGAAAGTAAAATGAAAGGAAGAGGAGGACTCAAATACTAAACAAGTTAACTGAAATATGCAATGACAAGGACAGGACTGCAGACAAGTAAACAATGCAGTCAAATTGGGAGTGCCAAATGCACTCCTGACCCAGTTGACCTTACTTAATAAGTTGCTTAGAAAATAAATGAATTCACACTCACACAAGATTTAATTAAGATGATAAATTTCAAAATTTTCTTAATAGGTTTGTGTTATGGATCCACCACCACTATGGATCTAACCACTAAGCCACCGTGTGTTCCTGGTTGGTATATACCGTGCTAAGCCACCGTGTGTTCCTGGTTGGTATATACACACACACACACACACACATATATATATATATATATATATATATATATATATATATATATATGTGTGTGTGTGTGTGTGTGTGTGTGTGTGTGTGTGTGTGTGTGTGTGTGTGTGTGTGTGTGTGTGAGAAACCCTATACTGTGTTAAAGCTATATCTTGGCTAATTAAATAATTCCTCAGTTTGTATTCCTTACTTGGGGATTATTAATTGACCATCAGCTTTGATCTGTTATCAGCTATTGCTTATATGCACCCCATCAGTTCATTTAATCAAGCCTAATTCTCTATATGTTCTGCCATATATTGTATTTCTTGACTTTGTAAGTACTTTGTAAGTTTTAGGTCGTTTAATTTCTGTTTAATGAAGTATTGGAGATTTGACCTCTACCTGGCATCTGCTGCATTACACCACTTATATTGACCAGGTCTGACATACATATGCATTTTTATTTTACATTCAGTAATTTAGCATATGCTTTTATCCAAAGCAACTTACAAATGAGAGAACAGCACAAGTCAATAGTTAAGGAAAAAACAGCAACATTGTACAATTATCAAACCTGATCGTTGTCCGATCCCCCATTTATTATTATTATATATTTTTTTCTTATAATATCAGGTGATTGTGAAAGAGATTTGTTTTAAGTTGTATGCATGTAAAAATCTTATTTTATTAATATTTTTTTAACCAGAATAAAACTCAGATGAGATTGAGATTGCAAACCTCTTTTGCATAAGTGAACTGGGAATAAAGTAGCAAGTCAATTACAGATATTCCACAACAATTTACAACAAAAAATCAACCACGTACTCATAAATGAAAAACGCCAATACAATAAATGTAATATAAGCACAATAGAAACAAGGTTTTCAAAGTTAATCATGTGAGCTGAAACAAAAGTTAAGAGAAAAACTAAACTCTATATTGCTTGCTGCAGAATGTTACCTTTTATCAAATTACAACATTTAAATTTTGACACAGATCCTGGTCAATCTATCGCTGGGCACACACTCACTCACACAGACACGCACGCATACACACTCTATATGGGGCAATTTGGAGAACTCAATTGACTTGATTTATGTTTTTGGACTGTGGGAGGAAACCAGAGAACCCGGAGGAAACCCACGCAGACACGGGGAGAACATGGAAACTCCACCCAGATGGGGATACGAACCAGGAATCCCTAGTGCTGAGAGGCAAACATGCTAACCACTAAGCCACCGTGCCGCCTTGTAAATTATTAGTTTATTAATTATTAGTTTAATGTAAAGTCATTATATTTGGGGCAGTCATAGGCTTGTTATTAAGGAACCAGCCTTGTGGCCTGAAGGGCCTCGGTTCGATTCCTGGTCCCACCAAGTACCTTGGCTTAAGTGCACTTCAGCAAGGCACCTAACCTCACTTGCTCCCCGGACACCGTATACAGGGCTGCCCACAGCTCTGGACACACGTGCTCACTTCACTCAATGTGTGTATGTGTGTTTTTCACTGCATGAATGGGTTAAATGTGGAGGACAAATTCCTCTGTGTGTAAGCACAGTAGGCAAAATGGATGACTTTACATATTTCATTCATTACAATCCAGTGTTTTGTCTTTGGGCAAAATCATCGATCTAAACAGGGTTGCAGGGTATTTTAGTGCCTGTTCCAATACTTATGGTTCCAGAGCTCATGGGGCAAAGGGTGGACAGGTCAGCGGATACCTATTTGCACCTAGAGGGAATTTTGTATTGACAGTTCACCTGTAGTTTTTGGATGTGGGAGGAAGACAGTGCTCCATACTCTAAACAGAAAGGACCCTGTCTGGTCTACTCAGAATCAGAACCCAGAACCATATCATGGAGAGGTGTCACAGTTGGCAACCCTTAGAGTAATCATCACTATGAAGTTGCTCAGATACACGCTAGGCTAAATGTCCTCTCCTGTTCATCAGTTTAGAAGTCTTTGGCCACATAAAATTAAAAATATAAAATAAAAAAATAATTCACCATAATCAAAAACATCCTTCTGGTGGTCCTGGTATAAAGTAATGGAAAATAGATTTCAAAGGCTTAAGTTCTGCTCAGCACAAATCCAAGTGGAAAAGTCTATGGCAAACAAAAAACTGTCTTTAAAGTGCATGACTAAGTCATGAAGGCCTGATCTGGATAGCTACAAAAAAGTCAAAGTCAACCTCAAAAATGTTTTAATAATAATTTCAGGTTACTTTGTGCATAAATTATAAGGAAAACCATTTAAATAACTTTAATAATGAAATAAAAGCACCAGGAATGATCTGTGGCACTAAATCATTTTTACACACCCCAATCTGATGGTAATGATGAGACAAGGTTAAGTGCTTGGTTAAAGGTCAAAAGTGACAACTTCATAGAGCTTGGTTGTTAACCCCCTACATTCAGAATAATTGCTACATTAGTCAAAATCCAAATATGGCATACCAACCAAAGTACACCGTTGCCTGTGAAGTATAGTTTTGATCACACAATGTAAGTTTTCTCTTCAGCTGGGCCTCGTAAATGGTCAGAAATAAAGGGAATATAAATGTAGCCAAGTACACACAAATCTTGGAGCCAAATAGCTACAAGACAGCTAAAAGGGTGGGTGGTTTATCTTCGAGCATAAAAAATATCCCAAATCACACTAAAACAATGTATGTTTGTGATTTTTTTAATAACACAAAGACAAGACAAACCTATCCACTCAAATAGATGTGTTCAGCAACAGCAAAATAAATAAATAAATAAATAAACTCTTTTCTTACATTTTTCATTCGCTCATTATATTCCACTAAAGGATTCCCCATGCCCAGGGGAGAACATTCTGTCAGATACACCCAGGACTATCTACCACTAGGCACACTTACACACACTTACTCACACAAATTATGCATATTTTGTGTATACTTTGTATATATATATATATATATATATATATATATATATATATATATACAGCGATGGATTGGCGCCCTGTCCTGGGTCTGTCTGCCCAGCGCCCGAGACGTTCTCCCCTGGATGGGCATGGGGAACCCCACCGCGACCCTAATAGAGGATAAGCGGAAGATAATGAATGAATGAATATATATATATATATATATATATATATATATATATATATTTGTGTATATCTAGTGTATATTTATTACTTATTATTACTTTTAATAGTTACTGTCTTCTGTTTCTGTTCTTTGCCTCACCACAAGCATTTCAATGCATAAATGTCCTGTTCATGTTGTGCATATGACAAATAAAATAATCTACTTTTCTAAATTGCATTATTTAGTGATCTACCCACCATAACACTTATAAGAACTTATTAAAGATTTCATTCCAAAGGACGTAAATATGTCATTTTTTCTTTCAGTAAATAATACCGTTTTAACTGCTTTCAGCAGCTTTTAGCATTAAAATTCAATGTTCTTGGATTCGATATTCGGGATGGGATTTAGGAAGAATGAATGGGATTGTTGAAGATATTTAAAAAATCTATTCCACTCCGATACATAAAATGAGATTTCATTGCTTTATTTCCCACTGAATTCCGCAGCAGTAAAGAATATACCCATCATTACCATGGGTCATATGACCTGGATGGAATGTGGGTGGAGCCCCTACAGGCCACTGTGGTTTGGCTGTTGGAGAGCTTCACTTATCCAGAATAGACTGTGATTTAAACACACAGTTATCCACTGACCTCTGAATAATAACAACTTAAACCTCACAACTGCCACCACTGCCTACACACACACACACTAATTACACACAAACACACACACTCGCACACTCCTTACACAGCGCGACACTTACAACTACACATTTAGTTGACATGGATGTGTATGTAGCCACACTTACAAACAATCTGTTACTTAATTCATTTCAGAACCCACAGGTATAATACAAGCTACTTAATGCACTGGAACTAAGCGAAAACCAAACAAAGCAAACATTTTTACCTGAGTCGATCGCAATGATGACAAGTTCATATCGGTCCTTGATCTCACGGTCAAGCATTTTCTCTAGTCTGAGCTGTCCACTAGACATGAGACTGAATGAGCCTTCTTCATTTCCTCCACTCAGTGTGTAGCTCACTTGCCCATTTAGACTATCATCATCATCATGGGCAACAATCTGCAATAAAGAAAAATAGGACTTCCTCTCCATGAAAGCATTCATATGGGTCAGAGTTTATACGTGTTATTGGATTTCCTTAACACCATACATGACAAACAATTTGTCAGACATGACTTTGTACACAGTTAGCAACAGCTTTATTAAAATTTCCTTTCAAGAATCACAAAGAGAGTGTGTCTTAATACCAATTAAAACTAATATCAAAATACAGTATACAGTATAGTGCATAGTGTTTTGTTTTTGTGTTAAAACCATGAATCATTTGAACTGTCAGCTTACAGCTGGAAAATCAACTCATATAAAAGCAGTTCTCTGTAATTAAAATAATTTTTGGTCATCGATAAACAACAATTTTTTTGTATTTGTTTTTTATTTAATAAGTGGTTTCTGGATTTGATGTGATTTGCAATGGTCTGATATTTTTCTTTTTATTTATTAATAGGTTTTGGTGAAATTTGCATTAGTTCTTGGTGAGTTTTAGGTAGGGTTTCATTTGTGATGAGTCCATATAATCAATGTGTTTTGTATATGATTTGACACAATGGCTTAGTGGCCACTTCATGGCCCTAATATAGAACTAAGTGGACGATAATAAATGAATAATGAGTGTCTGGGTTGTATTTATGCATTTGAGTGAGCTGTGTTTGATTTTAGTGAACTGAGCCCTATTTAATATTCATTCGGCAAGCTGTCAACCATGCAGCTTGATTTAGGGTGTTAGTGTGTCTTAGCAATAGTAATAAAAGTAAAATTACACCATGCATGACTCAAAAAGCATAAAGAGTATGTATGTATTCTTTTATTTACACATGGGAGCTATTCCCTTTAAGAGCCAGGTGCAGTCTGACATTTGTGGATTGCTATTTCAACAGTGCAACTACCTGAACCCATGGCCAATGAGGTACAGAAAATATAGTGTAGACTATGCTTATGCATTCTTTGTGAACTAGTGTTCAGTATGTTTTTAGTGTTCACTGAGGTTGGGCACGAGCCTGTGTTGACAATCCACTGCCAAGATAGGAATGAAAGTCTGAATGTTGACATCTATCTACATTGTTTTCAGTCAGTCAGTCACCTTTCATATGCATTGCCAATATAGCAATTCACCAGAAATGAACATGAACACACCACATTTCAAGACCACCACACCCATCAACATAGATATATCCACATGCACTGTTGCTATTTAAACAATGCAGATGTAAGGCATGAAAATCGATGGTTTGCGGGGTGTAAGATCACACGTAGCATTACAACATGTCTTCCGCAGGGTGTAAGATAAGGTCCTTGATGTGTTATCTAGGAATTGGTTTCTACAAACTCACCTTTAAAATGTCCTTTGGAAGGTTTACCAAGTTCTCTTGAACATCAATGGTGTATGACATGAGCTGAAATACAGGTGTGCAATCGTTAACATCCAACAACACCACGTTCACTGTAGCATGGTCATTCCGAGGGCTGCTTCCTCTATCTGAAGCCTGAACCACCAAGGAGTATGAAGGATGGGTTTCACGGTCCAGATGCTTGATGACAGATATCACACCAGTTACGGAATCAATCCTAAAATCCGAGTTGCTGTTACCAGAAGCAATAGAGAATCGAATTTGCCCATTGGTCCCTTCATCAGCATCACTAGCAAACACCTGAAGGATATCTGTTCCTGTAAGTGTGTTTTCTTCAATCTCAATATCATAGATATTTTGGGAAAAGCTTGGGGTGTTATCATTCACATCCAGAACTAACATGGTCACTTCCATTGTGGAAGACAGCGGTGGATGACCTTTGTCTGTGGCAATCACAGATAGTGTATAATTAGTAATTTCCTCACGGTCAAGTTCTCCAGTCAACTTCACTTTTCCATCAATATTTCCAATACTAAACTTGCTTCCATATGAGCCACCAAGTGAATATTCCACATAGCTATTGGGACCACTATCTGGATCAACTGCCTTTGCAATTAAAACCACTGTATCCACTGCAGTATTCTCCTGAACATAGGCCATCTTCTGTGAAACAAACATGGGCGCACAATCGTTGACATCCAGCAAGATGACAGAGACCTGAGCAGTACTGGTAAAGCGGTTGGTAGGAGGAGATGCCAGATCATTCACAGTGATAACAAGGTTGTAGAAAGATTGAGTCTCTCGGTCTAGAAGTTTTTGAGTTTGAAGAATTCCAGCATCCGTGACAGTAAATTGACTCTGAGGATCTCCCGATGTAATGCTATAAGCTAATTGTGAATTTAGACCTAAGAAGCAGAAAAGAACATTGAATTAGAAACTGCTGAATTAGTCACAATAACAATGATAGTCGTTGCAATGAAGCCCTTGCCAAATGAAGTTTTTTTTGTTGTTTCTTTATTCTGTCAGTATTTAAAGTAAGTGGACACAGAACTTGTAGTTAGCAATGTATTAACTATTTCCAAGACAATCTAATAAGTTTTTCTTCTTCTTTTTTTGGCTGCACGCTAAAGCAATAGTCTGTCATGTAATGCAAAAGCCTTAATCAATATTCTTCTTTGGGGCAGCATGGCAACTTAGCATGTCTGCCTCTCAGGGCTAGGGATTTAGGTTCTGTGTCTGCCCAGCAACCGAAGTATTCTCCCATGGATGGGCATGAGAAATCCCTCCCATGACCCTAGAAGAGGATTAAATAAAATATAATTAGATGAATGATCTGAAATTATTGATAATTTAAAACCTTGCATTGTTTTAGTAGAATCTTGAGCTGATAATTTTACAGCAGTTTTGTGAATTAAAGATATTTTGAGCTTTGAAAATATGATCAAATAATTATTTACCTGGACTACTAAAATAGGTGCTTTTCATAGATGTAGCATTTATTTCACAAATTGATTAAAAGCAAATTGACGACTCTTAAGTACTGACATGCTTTTGCAATAATTGTTAAAATGTGTTCTGTCTGTGTTCTCAGAATTTTGTGAATTTCTATGTTTATGTGCTTATTCATTTTTTATTGTTGTGTCAAGACGACATTTTATTAAAGTTTTTTGTTCTTTTTCAAATCAGTAAATCACTTTCATTTTATTAAATTTGGTTATGTAACACATGGATGGATTTTGCTTAAGGATAACATTACCAAAAGTTATTTGCAATTTGTCTCAGATTTTGGTATTTAAAAGAGGTTGGGTTTTGCCATTGTGTAATTTGGCTCGGTTCTAATATAGATTTGTGTGATATGAAAAAAAGTCCTTAAATATCTTAAGTCTTTATTTTCTTTCCTATGTATTCCTTTATTTTGATGAGTTATTATGTCTTGTGACTACTCTGTGTTCTTTGGCCAGAAAACCCAGCACGCTCCCTTGTGGTTCTATTGGTTTTAAATGTGTACTGCTCATTTTTTGGACTTATTTTTCAAAACTTTTATGATTTATAATTTTTTTGCAGCATCTTTTAGCATACTTTTACAGTCCACATAGTTCCTAAACAATCTTTTATGCAATTCTTAAACACTGGTATTAACTGGAGCGTCAATAATCACCAATAAATCAGGTTGTAAGCTCTGATGTAACCATGTAGGCGAACCAGAGCGAAATAACTCAAACGAAACATCCTTTGGTTCACTTAAGGTCATTCATGTGGAATGTCTCAGCACCTTTTCAGAAATCTTTGACGTCTATAGAAAACAATTTTCTTTTTATCAGCTGCCATAGACAAAAAGATTAAAAATAGATTGAAATTCGTTAAGAGCTAGTAAAGATTGTGGAAGTCTGAAATGAGAGAGAATGTAGGTCACCATAACCACATAAGACCCCAATTTAGCACACAGGCTGAGAAATGCGGCCTGGCGCTAAGCTAACACTATTTGAGCAAGCCCATGCATGGCGCTAGTTCAGAACAGTTGCATGCAAATTTAAATCTTAACACATGTGCACTCATCAGCTTTGAACTCTTTCTTGAAATATACAGCAATATAAAGTCTAACATTGTTTAAATCACAAACTGACTATTTCTATTTTTTAAAAGCATGAAATTACTTGCATTTTCTTAATAATAAATAGATTTCCAAACATTGCTACCTGGATTTTCTAGTAAACCTTTGTAAGGGTACGTTACAACATAAGTTGAAATGGGTTCTAGATATAATAGGTTAGAATTATGTGTAATTTTCTATCAATGTTTTATTTTATATAGGTTCTTTATGACTTACTTGGACATAATTACACTTAGTTGTGATTTAAATAAACCTGCTTATCACAAATGTTTTGTACAATGACGAATCATTTAGACACTAAAACTTTACATACTTCTATGCTAAAGAAGGTCGAGTGTAATGAAATGTGACTGAGATGTTAATATTTTAAATAAATATGCTAATCTTTTGCCAGTGGGTCTCCTCAGTGCTAAGTAAAGAACAGAACATAACCTAAAAATGCACTGACGCCAATCTAATGCATGGGCGATGTAATGATACTCTGTTTGGAAATGCATGTAGCAGTATGTGCTAATGCTTGAGCACTTAACTGAAACAGACCGACTGCATCTTTCAGCTCTGTGGCTTCGAATAACACAGCTATGTTTATCAAGCGTTCATGCTAAATGAAAGCCAAGGAGTAGCCTATGGTGCCATGTAGGTTACATTAACATTACATGTAGATTTAGTCATTTAGCTGACACTTTTTTCCAAAGTGACTTACAAATGCGTGAACCACACAAGTCAGTAATTAAGGGAAAAAAAACAGCAACACTGTAGTATGATCAAACTTTATCTGCCTTTTACGAGAACGAGTTGGAGTGCATTTTGGAAATATAGATTAAAGGTAGAATGGGGCAGATCTAGAGATTGTTCTGTAGACCAGAGTCAGTGACTTGTACTGAATGCGAGCAGCTACAGGGAGCCAATGGCTTGTTGAACACATATCGGGTTGCAGAGATTTGAATAATTTCAGAAATGCTGCAGTTATATGAAATGTTTAAGCTACACATCACTCAGATTTTAGCACGATAAAAAGGACAGAATTAGGCCACACCTCTATTATTAAGACTTATAAAACATGACGTAATAAGTCTAATACAGTAAACGTGCCACATCCTAATTTATTACATTTATTTTATTACTGATAGAAAACTGCTGTATCTCACAACTTCTGTACTGAAAGTAATAAACAAGACAGACAAAAATTCCCTGACTGTGATAAGGGTAAATATGGAAAAACCAAAATTGGCCATGGATCTCTTAGAGATAGAGATTTCATTATTGTGGGCACTCTTGCTTCATTTGACCTGTAAATCATTGTTTAAACAATCTTGATTAGTAGTCAATAACCATGTAATTCACTTCTGCGCAACTTACCATCATCAGCATCACTGGCTGCAACAGTAAGGACAGTTGAACCCAGGTTCAGGTTCTCCAGGACAGATGTGGTGTAAATAGACAGGGTAAAGACTGGCTTGTTGTCATTCACATCCAGAACATTAAAGTACACACGTACGAAGCTAGCTTGCCCTCCTCCATCCTCTGCCTTCACTGTGATAATGTAATACTGTTGTGTTTCATAGTCCAGTGCCTGTGTTATGTTGAAAACTCCAGTGACAGGATTCACAAGAAAGGTGGAGTCATTGTCATCTTCCTCTTCGAGAGAATATGTTACCTCTCCGTTCGATCCAGAATCAGAATCATGTGCCAAAATTGCCGCCACTATGGAGCCTAAAGAGGGAAAATGAAGGCAGAATGAAAAGTGAGGGAGCACAGCACAACATGGATCAAAGGGAAAAATCAACCACATTTTAGCAAAACACAAAACACGGCAAATGCTGACTTTGTTTCACTGCTCCCAATGGAGTTTATTATTGTTGTGCAGTTTGGTTTTTTTGGTGGTTTGGGAAAATGCCAACATTGTGTCCATATTGTTTAAAATCCTAGCACAGCCTCTGATGCTGAGCAGACTGTGTGGGTTTGATTTTCGACATGATAAACGTGTGGTGTATTTAGACTGGCACAGACGATATTACAGTATATGGACTAGAAGCTTGATCCTGGTTTACAATATGAGGGATTGTGTTACGCTAACTCAGAGTCATTTGACCTACTTTATGTTCATTATATCTCTGTGGTGTATCAATAGTCAGTAAAACTTTCAGGTTCTAAATGTCCTTTTATTGCTTGAAAATAGTGAGACTGCTCTATAAGTTTTCCGTCAGGCAAATGAGTCCTGATTCAGGAAGGAGCGGTAGCAAAGCCAACTACAGTATTTTAATCCCATCTTGAAATGTGAGTACAGCCTTAACCCACTAAGGTACCACAAATATTATCTGTAGTACAGACCATCTACTTAAGCCATGGCTTGTAATGTTGATATACTTTATGGCGCCTAATATTTATTAGATCTTGTTTAAAATTTATTTTAAGGCTACTGACATTTTTAGCTGACTAAATTTACGGCAGTTACAACCGCTATACTTCAAAAACAGCTTTCTATATTTAAGACATTTCTAAAGGATTTTTGTGAGATAGGTCAGTAACATTAGGTTGCATAAATTGTCCCAATATAGTAAGTGTGTCTGGGGAAGTGTGTGCTCATTGATAGATTGGTACCGTGTCTCCTCAGGCCCAAAATCGTTCTCTCCAGGATGGGTATGGAACCACCCCCCCCCCTCCTGCAACCCTGGTATCGGACTAAATGGAAGACGAAGGATGGATGGAATTTTTTATTTTATTTTATACATTTTCTATGACTTTGTGTTATATTTGTTTTCATTTTTTTAAATACAGTGAAATATTCAGAAATTAGAAATAAAAGTACATTGTGTACGATTTATTAGATCCTATTTGAAATGTATTTTAAGTCTACTGAAATTTCCACTGAGCTGATTAAATTTACATCAGTTACAACCTCTGTACTTCAAAGACAGATTTCTTTATTTAAGACACTTTTGAATGATTTCTCTGAGATCAGTTAGTGATGTTAGAGAAAAAGATCCAACACTGCATGACCGAGCATTACGGCTTAACATCTTTACTTTGGTCTTGTCGTTTCAAAGAACATTGTTCCAGAAGTCTTGTGGTTTGTTCAGATGCAACTTTGCAAATCCATGCTGCCATGTTCATTTTAGAAAAAAAGATGTTTTCGTTTCTGGTAACCCTTTCAACATATTTTTCTAAACATACTGTCATGAATTGAACATTTACCACGCTAACTGAGGCTTGCTGATGCCTTTCTTCCTTTACAGACATGTGGTTTAGAATGCTACAGACCAGCAGAATGCCAATGTATTCACCTCATATTATACCTTTTTAAGAATCCTGTGGCTTTTTATGTCTAGATATATAAAACGAAAAATGAATGAAAAAAATTATAGGCTGGCATAGTAGCTTAGTCGTTAGCATGTTTGTCTCTTAATGCTGGGCATCCAGGTTTGAATACAAATCTTGATGAAATTTTTATGTTCTCCTTGTGTCAGCATGGGTGTTCTCCAGGTTCTCCAATTTGCTTCAACAATACAAAAACATGGAAGTCTATTGGCTACTTTAAATTACCCCCGTATAATGTGTGCGCCCAGCTTTAGATTGGTGCCCTGTCCTGGTCTGCTCAGCACATGCTTTTTTTAAATTTCTTTTCTAAAAAGGTAAATATTTTCTTTATATGTTCCCAAACAGGGAACTGCCAAATTGACAAGCACTGTACTCCTAAAGATACAGTGGGTTGCAAAAGTATTCATACCCCTTGAACTTTTCCATATTTTGTCACATTACAACCACAAACATAAATATATTTCACTGGAATTTAATGTGAAAGACCAACACAAAGTGGTATACAATTGTGAAGTGGAATGAAAGTTATACATGAATCAACAATTTTTTTACAAATAAAAAACTGAAAAGTGCGATGTGCAAAATTATTCAGCCCCCCTGAGTCAATACTTTGTG